>JAXGGA010001049.1:0-171781 GCA_038373865.1 Uloborus plumipes
TCTTGAACATTGACTGCATTTTAATGTTTTGTTTTCTAAGAAATAATACAGATGTCTCATACAACATGAACTAGTAGATTAGTGCACCGTAAATATGGAGCTTCCGTATATTTCAGTTAAGAAAAACAATTTCTAACAGTTGAAAAAATAAACTTTGTTATAATATCATTATTATTTTTATTATAATAAAGTAATAACATTAATTATTATTATTGGTACTGTAGTAAGGTTTTAACTTTTTTCAATAAATTTTATAATTACCAATAAACTAGGTTGGTTAAAATTGCTGGCTAACTGTCGCATCAGAAAACAAAATAGATAAGGACCGTTTTTTATTTGGGCACTGCTTATAGCACTTAGGTATTTAAATTTTGATGATGTTTTTTCATATTTTCTTCACACTCCCTAAAGTAAAACATTTCAGCACCAAATTTTCTTTTACGATTATACGGAAAAAGAAGAAAAAAAAGAACATATTTTACTCAAGTACATTCCAATTTACGCTTTGAGGTATGGAATTTGTGTTATAAAAATGCATGCATATAGATAATCTATCATATTTTGATAAATCGTTCTGAAAGAAATTCCGTTTCTTTTTGGTTAACTTGATTATCCAGCCACATTTTATCAAAATGAGATTGTATGATTCGTAGTAGCAATTTGACCTACTCTAGTTTATATCGCTATACTATTATTTATTTAACTTGCGTGCGAGCTCATGGGCGTTCATTTTTTTTTTTTTGTTCTTTTCCGTGCAATTTTTACAATTTTACTCATAAGACAAAATAAATTATCCGAAACTAAAAATGAGAGTATCTACTCACCCATACAATTAACTTTTTTATGAAACACACACATCATTTTTACACAATGTATATCAAAATTAAAAGTACTTAAAAATGTTTTTTAAAGGTTATGAAAAATAAAAAAAAAGTCTCTTATTTGAGAACGATCTCTAAAATGACAATTTCAAATTATCAATGTAATGTGAGATAGATAAAAGAACGTTATCGTTAAGAACGTTCATACTAACGTTTTCCTAATTAGTAGCTCCTACGAGTTAAAAAAAATGCTTATGTTATGAAAAAAATCCTTGAAATTTTCCTTACTATCACAATGAGTAAGAAATCATAAGAGTGTGCATCGTGAATGCATTTGCTAATCCCATAACCGATGAAATTATACGCTTCTTCATTAGCTATCGCTCTATTTTGTGTCTTCAATTCATGTTTCATTCACATTTAACTTGAATGTGAAGGGACCATAAAAACCTTTGGAACGTGTAATGGAAAAATAGAAGCTTGAAATTTTAAAATAACGTCGGTTAAGTTATGATGTTCAAAATGTACTGTTGAATCTCATACGTTTTCCGCTCTGTGTCTGACTTCAGACAGAATTTGAATACGTCGGAAGCAAAAAAACAAAAAAGCCAGTTGCCGTATATGTCACACCAACTACGAGGGTATATCTATTCCTCAGGTGCTCCCACGAGAGGGGGGTGGAGTGTTCATCATTATTAGATGATCATATTAAGACAATGAACAGCTTCGGTGGATAATCATGAGTTCTTCATTATTAATTACATTCATGTAGGGCATCTGACGGAATGATAATTATCCGTTTGCTTTTTCTGAATTTACTTCGTTCATAATTCCTGTTTTTTTTTTTTTTTCAAACCTTTGGGCCTTGACAGCTTCTTAACGCATTTCCCAATGCTACCGTGCACGTTAATTTTTGTCTGTCAATGGAATTGTCGGCATGTTTCACAAACGTGTGCAGGGTTTTTAGCTGATCTGTTGGTATCTACTTCCCAAAAGCATGCCAACTTACGTACATGGCTGAAAACACAGTATTTCTCGCAAAATAAAATAGTTGTATCTTAATGAATGTTCGAAAAAAAAAACATGACGTATCGATTTATCTTACTAAAAATACACTTATGTTGCTGAAGTCAATATATAATGAGGTATACTCCGTAGTTTAATCTCTAAGAACTAATGTTATATGTTTTCATTATTGATTGCGTCTATCTAAAGTTATCATTCTTTTATATTACTGATGTGCGGGTGTATAAGTTTAATTTAAGTACTTTTTATAGTTTAATGACTTTCACTTCTTGCCAATTAATTTTTATCAAGCAGATACATTTTTTACGATATTCCTAGATACTTGATCTATTTTCCTCTAGAGAGAGAATGAGTATTTTTCTCTTTCTTAGAAGCAGTATTCAATATCTATTATTACAGCGTATAAACTTTTCTCTAATATGAACAATCATATTTGTACTCAAAAAGCAAATGATAATAGACTATTTTTCATAAATATTAAAATCCTCTCCATGATGCTTGATAAAATTCAATGAAAAGCTATAAATGTCTATTTTGTTGTAAATAACCAAAAAAGAACAATTATTTTTCATGCAACTCTTACACATCATCACGCAAAACGTTGTAGATGAAGACATTTTTTTATAAGTAACATAGTATGTGGTATGTAAATTTTCAATAACGAAAAAACATTTCTTGACTATTTAATACATACATTACTGTTTTTGACAAAAAAAGTGTTATTTTCTTCTATACAAGACAAACATGTTAACTGCTTTTGTAGTTGTATTTCTATAATTTCTTGTACCTTTGCAATACAAAACTGAATCAAGAGTATTAAATGAATCATATAAAAAAGTTCTTCAAATTTTAAAATTGGTTTTGGTGAAGTTTTGAACAAGAAAAGTGTGGAACCATTCAACTTCAAATCACTCTTGTTATACAACTGTTTAAAATTAATTAAGCATAACATGTTTTTTTCTTCATTTTTTATAAATATAAATACTGAAATTTAAAGTTTTGAACAAATTAAAAGGGCATACGATTAAAGGGAAACGTGACGCAAAAGTCACACCTTTAAGCTTTAAAATGAAATTAAAAGACATTTAGAGACATTTACGCTAAAAAATAGTCAGCCTACTTTCTTCTGCATTTAAGAGACTATATTCTGAGTTTGGAACCATTAATGTACGCAGTTATTTTATTACTGAGTTTTTTTTCAACCTTGGTAAAATGGCGGCGATCATTTTGTCAATTATAACTTCTAGGGCTCTAATGCAAAATGTTGAATTTCATTATCAAGTTAAAATATAATACTAAATACAACAAATTCACATATTTACTTACTCCAAGAAAAAATAGTACTCCATCCTATCTGATATGAGATAGGAATCTCTGATATGAGATAGGAATCTCTGATATGAGATAGATCTCATCTTAAAAGCAGACAAAAAGTCATGAAAATTTTCATAACTATTCACACCTAAATTAAATAGCCGACATACATTAAGTGCACCTTCAACTGCTTTTAACAGCAGTTACTTTGTTAATTCTTAACATCAGATAGTAACGAGCAATGAAGCCACAGACTTGAGTTCAATTTTTGGCTTGGGCACAGTCAACTCAACCTTTCATTCCTTCAGTAGATCGATACAATGAGTACCAAGCATGATTGGGAACTAAACATTCGGGGTTCTGTATTGGGCTGACCACCTAACCAGAAAATCTGCTCTTGCATCCCAGAACCCTCTTCATGAAAACTGAGATGAGCACAATAGCCCCCATGGGCTGTTGTGCCACTCAGTTTAGTTTAGAAACATGTTTTATACACAAAAAAGATAGGGAGTTCATTTGCACTGTGTTTCCCCAATTTCCCTTCTTCTATAAAAAATGAACAAGCAAAATTTTCAACTTTATTGTAAAGTTTTTGAAATGAACAAAAATGTTCATAATGGAGTTACCATCTATGTAACATGGTTTCAAACCTCGCTAGCATCTTATTGATCGTTAATTCATTTATTGATGAAAAATGAAGTGTTTTCAAATAACTAAAAAGATTTATAATAAGAAAAAGTTTTTGGTAATAGTTTATAGCATTTCACTGGTAATGTAACTAATTCTAAATCTGCTTCTTTCTATACATTGTGGTCAAACTATAAAATGAGCAAAAATAATTTAAAAGCATTTCTCGCCTCAAGTCTTATTTTTCAGCTAAGAGATGAATGACATTTATTAAAAGTATTTTCTGGTGGTTTTACATAATTTTCTTCCAAAAACAAATCAGACTAATTCAACTAATCAGAGCAAGATTACACATTTATGTTTCTAATAATTTCCTTTTATTTTCCAATTTCTACTTTCTTCGTGAGTTGCCTGTTTTCTTTGCTGATGGCAGATTGCTGATCTTCACACTTAGCAAGAAGCAAGCAAATTCTTTTCTGCATTACAAATATAAGCCTTTGACAGCAGATTGAGAAAGTAAATAAGATTAAGAGCAAGAATCTGAGAGAGTGTCACGCCTGTGATTCATGACATCTCAGATTTTTCCAAAAAATTACCAAATGTTTATTATGTTATTGAAAGACCAAATCCAGAATGTTTTGTTCTAAAGTTCAGTTGTTTAGTTTTTATGGATCCCTAAAGGTGAAGGGGCGGCATCAAAAATTAAGCGGATTTTCAAGACATGGAAGTTGCTGTGAGCCAAAACTCTTACCAGGAACTGTTGAACTCCAATTTTCTTTTTGTATATCGAATACAGAAGGTTCAAACTTTGCAAAATGAATGTTAAATTTGAGGTAAGTTGTTGCCGTAAGGTCAGTGAAGGCCCTCAAAACAAGGCATTTTTGATGTTTATCAGCATTTTTGAGCTCCAAAAACAGCTTGTACATTTCAGTTGCCATGGCAAAAGAGTGTCGTTTGAAAGACCAGTGTAAGCACTTCAAAATAACCGAGGAAAGTTCAACGTGCTTTTAGTTGCGTAAGGCCGAAATATGAAAAATGTCATATTTTATCAATATTCAAATGGTCATAACTTCCTCTGCCAACAACATATTGAATTTTTTTTTTCCCAATGTCCTTCTCTATTCTTTATCTTAACAGAACAGTGGAGTTCTTTGAGGCGAAATGATAAAAATTTTTTTACAAAAAATGTATTTTTGCCTGTGTATTTTTTGTAAAAAATTTTTAAGCATTTCGCCTCAAAGGACTCAACTGTTCTGTTAAAACAAAGAATAGAGTATGACATTGGCAAAAGTATATTTCAATATGTTGTTGGCAGAGGAAGTTATGACCCTTTGAATATCGGTAAACTATGACATTTTTCATATTTCGGCCTTACGCAACTAAAAGCACGTTGAACTTTCCTCGGTTATTCATACATTATTTTAAAGTGCTTACACTGGTCTGTCAAACGACACTACTTTTGTCGTGGCAACTGAAATGTACAGCTGTGGCAACTGAAATGTGTAGATGTTTTTGGACCTCAAAAATGCTTAAAAACGTCAAAAATGCCTTGTTTTGAGGGCCTTCATTGACCTTACGGCAACAACTTACCACAAATTCAATATTTATTTTGTAAAGTTTCAACCTTCTACATTCCATATACAAAAAGAAAATTGGAGTTAAACAGTTCCTGGTAAGAGTTTTGGCTCACAGCAACTTCCATGTCTTGAAAATCCGCTTAATTTTTGATGCCACACCTTCACTTTTAATGGTCCATAAAAACTAAAAAACTCAACTTTAGAACAAAACATTCTGGATTTGGTCTTTCAATAAGATAATAAACATTTGGTAATTTTTGAGAGAAAATCTGAGAGATCATGAATCACCTCATAATGCTAGGCGTGACAGTTTCTCAGATTCTTGCTTTTAATTTTAGTTATATATGTATCAATTAAATAATTTTGCGCTCATTTTTTGCTATATAGTTTGTATGATTCAAAAGATGGAATAAGTGATAAAAATAATCGTTAATAATAATAATTGAAGATAAAAAAGACCACATTAATCGGGCATTGAAGGTAGTTATTAGTTTAGAAAACGCTAAGGGTTTCAAAACTTTCCAGTCGTAATCCTCTAGTGCAACTAAAATGAATTTTTCAAAAATTAACAATGTTAAAATCAAATTATAAAGATGAAATGAGATTGAATGGTTCACAAAAACAAACTGTATTTTTTCTGTAACTGCAATTGACATCTAAAGCGCTCCATATTGTCAAATGTCAGAAAATGTAAAAGCTGAAATAATGTCTAAAAAGTTATTTGTACGTTCTTTGGCAATGTATAATTTGGTTTGTGTGCAGCTGAATAATTTATGAACTGTTAACTGATAAATTTGTTTATACAAATCATAGAGAACATTGTAAACCAATTTGTGCAGTATGTTGAAAAGGTAAAATAAATTTTAAATTTGTAAACTGGTTTCTCTAAATGTTTTTTTATTTAATGGAAAAGCTACGACTGCTTGACAAATATCAAAAACCAATAATACTTAACTATTTGCAGATTAAAAAAAAATGTTGCTGGAATCCTCCTTCTTAACAAAATATATATTTAATTTTTTATTACTATCAAATCTTGTATGATTTGAAAATGTCAAAAATTATGTAACTACAATTACAAGTAACATAAGAGCTAAACGTTCATTTTCTCCTTAACTACGGGAGATCTTGACAGGTACCAATGGAATCTCTAGAATAGCTAGCAGAAATCTAGAAATAGATTGAAAAATTTCCTAAATATCTGGTCTTACTACCAAGACATTTCGCACTAGGTCTGCAAAAGGTTGTGCCTCTACTGCAGCCCTATTTGAAAGAAAAAAAAAAAAAAAAACAAGATATTGCTGGCAATTAGAATCCTAATACATGACAAAATGTATCTACAAAAGGCAACTTTTCCGCAGTATTACTTAGGGTTTATCAAATTTTGATTTTTTTTTTCGCTCCACCCTAAAGTATAGGCTATCAAACAGTCTCATGTAAAGGAACAAGAGCCATAACAAGCTATACTGTGTCACTGACTTTGGAGAAGTTAAATAATAGCATTATACGTGAAGAAAGCGAGAAAAATGTGAAGCAATTGATTGTGGTGTTTTAAAGTCTTACAAATTTTTCTCCTTTAATGATAACAAATACATATTCATTCTCTTTTATTATTTATTGTGAAATTAAACTTCAATCATGCATGCACATTCAAATAATATTTTGTTTCTTCCAGTAGTAAAAATAACTGTCTGGATATTTATGTCTTATTAGTTGCAAATTAGTATGTTTATTAACTATGTGCTTACATTTACTCGCTGATTTAGTAGCTTTTACCAAAATACTTTGCTCTAACTTCAATGTAAATAATATTATCATTCTTATGAACTTATACAGAGTATAAACTAAGCAGGAAAGAAAGTTTTGAAATTCAAGATGTTGTCCAAAACATTAATATAAAGCGGTGGGAAGGGAGTGAACTTAATAGGGCGTCTGTTATCATGTCTGTCACTGAAGCTCAGAGATTTATGTGGGAGCCCTAAACATGCACAGAAAAATCAAAAGATTTGTGTTACACATGCATAGGTTGAACATTATCAATATGATCCTTTTGCACAGAAATAAAGAGGTCTCGTGATATTTTCCCTAAATTTTCTCCAAATTGTAATTCTAAAAATGCAACTTTGGAGGAGCAATAAATGATCTCCCAATATCTTTAGTGATGTTAGGAGGTGGGAAGTTCAGGAACTGTGGTGTAGAAAAGGGAATTGATGAAGTTCGGGACTCTCCCTTGAAAATATTTAGAAATTCAAATCCAAAATATGCAAATGTAAGCCATATTTGAAGCTGTTAGGCAGAAAGTTTGAGTTTGGATGCTGTTTTTTGAAATTGAAGTCTTAAATTGAAATTTTACAGGGTGGTGAGGTGATTGGAGGTTGTCTCTTGGATTTTTTTTTGAAATATAAGTTCTGAATACACAAGTGAAGTCCATCTTTGATGACAAGGAGAATAGATGAGGTTCAGACTCTTTTGGAAAATTTTCAGAATATTAGTTGAAAATACTCAATTTTTGACTAACTTCAATGGATAGGTTCCAGAGCTCTCCCAGAAGATTTTTAAATTGAAGTTCTAAAACCAAAATTTTTGACGATTTTTTTTTGCGAAAAAGGGGGGGGGAAGCATGCAGCTCCATTGCCTTTTCCCTGAATTCCCCACTGATTGCTTGTGATTTCTTATAAAGCCTGTAATGTTAATACATTTTAAAATCATATTTTGATAGTTTTTTGTTAATCAAGATAAAATTATACGAAAATGTCATTTTATCTGCATTTAATTTAATTTCCTTCTCTGGCAGAAAATAATTAAAGAAATACCAAAAAATAAGCAATATTTTATTCATACCTTATTGGCACAATCTTAAAATTATATCGCTTCTTATCACAGGATACATCAGCATTTAACAATAGTAGCACAGCTGCTATGTTTCACATTTATTAACAATATAAAATGGTTAGTACATAAAATGGCACACAAAATTATGAGATCACTTTTTTTTTTGCACTGAGGCAATTTCATTAATATGAATTTAATGGATAACAAAACTCAAAGTCCTTCAAACGTTAATAAAGTAATCGAAAACATTGAAATATTACTCCTTTTCAAATATTTTGCTTACAACTTGTATATCTTTTTGGAATTATGAATTCATTACACAGTATTGATGCAACTGATTATTTAAACATTTTTCAATCGAAAGTTTAAGGAAGAATTTTCAACAGATATGTACTTTTTAGGACAAAAGATGTTTAGTAAAATTTGGCCTGTATGGTTCTCTCAGGAGATTACATATAATTTGGTTGTTAATTGTTGTAAAATACTTTACAGCTCTAATGCTCGATACATATTCTTGTTACTAATATTGTGCATTTTGGTCAAAAATCATAGTTTGTCAATGTTATTTAATACAGTTTATGTTCAATACAGTTTTTGTCAAATCATTGGATCTGACCCTAAGAACAAGAGGGAAGAAAATTGGAGAAAGACTCTCTGTTTTAATTTTTAATAACTATTTTAAGAGACATATCCAAAAAGGATAATTCTGGCTTTCACATACTGCTGCTACCTCATGGGATCGAAATGGTATGTAGTGGCAGGTGAGATTACCGGATGCTTCTTCTATCAAGCATGTATGAAATATTATAGGAGACAAATAAAGTGTCAACTACAATTGTCACTGAAGCGGTTGTCGATTTCACAAATCAAGGGTATCAAGCAAGGAGCTCCATATCACAAAATGATACACAGTCAAACCTTTATACCTTGAACCTCCTTATCTTGAAACCCTAGATGTTCACAAAAAAACAGTTCCTGGATTTTTCATCTAAGCCCTTATGTATTTTTGACAATTATCTCAAAATTTATTTTTTGAAACACTTGAAATATTAAAATTTTTGCCACAAAAACAAGGTTGAATAGACCTTTTTTTTTTTTTTCCCTTGGCAAATTTTGTTATAAAACCAGTTATGGAAACATCTACTTACAGATTTTCTCTCTTTTCTTGAAAGTTTAAGAATAGAGATCCAAGCAAGATAATAGTGGAGTATTGGTATGAAAAGGGAGCTGTAGTCTTTTTTTTCTTTTGGAACACATGCAAACTTTGACGACAGGGGGTCAATTTTTCATACCTGACTACTTTTCAGCAAAAACGGGAAAGCCTGCTCTTATTCTCCTTCCTTAATTTCCAAAAAATGGTTAGTGAAAAACTTAGAATGTACTATTGGTTGAAGATAAAATTAGGAAGTTTGTGGATGAAAACAAACTTAAAAAGAAAGTCGAAAGAGTTGTTCATTCTGAAATCACTTTTAACACACTTTCCACAATAATAAAATTAGAGAAGATATTGGGAAAAACTATGAAGAATTAAATTACTAAAAATTGAAAATTTAGAAGTTCAGCATAGATGTTTTCCGAAATGGCTAAAGACATCAAGTATACAGCAAAAACTTGGATAATATATATTGTTGCGTCCAAAAAATTATGTAAATAAATTTTAAAACCAGCAAAATCTTGAAAAGAATAATTTGTTAATCATGGTGTAAAGCAGTGATATTAAATATATATAACATATGTGAGTTATGCAAAAGTTACAATTGTTGTTAAAAAAAAAAACCTTGCTAGTTCGAATACGTTTTTATCTCAAATTTTTTCGTGTCTCAAGAGATTCATAACTGTACTGTACTACACTAGTCCAGGGTTTTTAAAATTGACTCCATTTTGCCGAATCTTTTGCTATCTCACTGCATCTTATCCATTAATTACCATATGTCCAACAAATTATGAATGTTCTATTTTCATTCCTTATTCATCTGTTCAATTTTCTTCGTGGCTTTAATATGAAAGGGAATAATAATAACTTAACCCAGCATAAGAACTATATAAGACACTTTCTACAATGCTTTTTATACTTATTTGCTCTTATTCTTGATTAACAGCTAATTAATCACTTTTTTTGGTCATATATACTCAAATGCGAATGCATCTCATTATCTAAAATTATAAATATACAAAATATGTACGTGTTATTTGAATCGAAAGGAACTAATTCTGCTGTGTAGGTCAGAATGTAGTATATTACTTCTTAGATGAAATTAAAGAGGTTTATGTATATATATATATCATAAAACATCAAATATTGGATAAATCGCACTGCTTTTCGAATAAGGAAAAATTGGCTCCAAGAAATTTGTGTGAAAAATGCTTAATAAGTTCTCACGTTTGAATAAGCTAATTTATTATTCTTCAACACCATTTTTTTAAAACATTTTCTATAAGTCTTCAACCTTGTTTTCTTTTCTTTTTTTGGAAATAATGCAAATTGTATATTCCACAAAAATTCAATATCATAAAAGTAGCGAAATGGCAATTAGATTTTAAAAGTAGCTTGCCATTGATAAATTTTGAAAAAAGCAGTAGTAGTTCACTAGAAATGAAATGAAGTTTCTCCAACCACTGACACATACGTGTATGTGTATATATATATATATATATATATATATATATATATATATATATATATATATATATATATATATACACACATATATATATATACTGTCGGCCCCACTTAAACGAATACTGTTGGCTCCAAGAAATATTATTTCGATTAAACGGGGTATTCAATTAAGCCGGGATCTTTAACATTAGGTCTATGACATCGGTTCCGAGATATCTTATTCGTATAAGCAGGGTATTTGTTTATCCGTTACCCGATTAAGCAGGGACGACATATATATATATAAACAGAGAGAGCGAGAGAGAAAGAAATGACTATTAATTAATCAAAAGCAACAAAATGTAACCACTTAAATTAATTCCAACAACAATTCCCATTAACCACTAAGTCTTCAAAAACTTGCCGATTTCAAAGATTACATATTGCACAGATATATTTTTTTAAAACGAAATCTATTAAAGTACAACTACACAATCCTGGCAACTTAGTTAAAGCAGAAAACTGTAGTTTTAGAATATAATAGCTTCATGCAACTATAAAAGTTACTCACTACTTTAAGTTCAAGTCAGTTAGTTACATGAATTAAATAGAAAAATAGATTACTTTTTTATAATATACTATAATAAAATATGCTATCACCATTAAAAATATTACACATCTCCAATGCCTTAAAATCATAATAGATATAACTGTACCATTAAATTGAAAAAGATACAGTTTAATTATAGTGAAATGCTAAATATTCAAAAATGTAAGATTTATAAAATCTTATGGCATTGCACTGCAAATTTTTAACATTTTATCAAAATAAAAGGGTCACTATATAAACATGTTGTACAGAAATGTAGTACATATCAATCATACTTTTTATTTTTACTTTGAGAAGCAAGTTTTTATTTTAAATGTAATATGTACAGCAGCTTATTGAACAGTCTTCATAAAATTTTAAGTGTTTTTGTCACTTTATATATTTTAACAGTATTAACATAACACACTTTTAGAATTTTTAAGATTAATTGAAAAATACAAGAAACTCTCATGCTGTTTGAAACATGAGACAAAGAAACAAATTATATTTAAAAAGCACAGTTTGATGTTGGGCATATGTCTCAAATGGGTAACACAATACAAATAAAACAGACACTTCAAGGTGATGGTGACTTATTTTGCTCTTTTATCACTCAAAACTAAATTATTTTCCAAAGAAATACAGTAATCAAAGCAGTAGCCTACATTGACATAGGTGCGCCCCCCTGAAAATTTGTATGTGGGATTCATATTAAATTTTAAAAATATATTTCCCGTGTAACTCGTAGCGCTATTTGTCTGGATTGTGCCACCCCACTCATGTCACAGGGGCTGTGTTTGTGCTACGTATGCCACTGAATCAAAGTATACTTAAATGTACTAATAATGGTCTTATTAGATTACTGTTCCTATTTTATTTTGATTTAAAACAAGTAATTCAAAAATACAGCCTAAAAACAGAAATGTAAATGATTATTTTAAGTTTTGACCAAAAAAAAAATCAGTACCCTGAAAGAAAAAAAAAACTTTCATCATAAAAATCAGAGGGAGAAGCGAAATAGGTATCTGCTTAGAATAAGTTAAGCACGTAAAAAATAAAAGAGCACAAAAAAGTATTACGTTCTTTAATCAAATACTAGATATATTTCATTGTTATTGGTTGTATATATTTCACTGTAATAATATATTTGACACATATCTTGCGTTAGATTTAGTTCTTTGTTTTACTGCAAAGAACAGTTTTCATGCAAAGGCAGAGCTGAGAAAACTTCAATTTAAACTCATTTTCCTTCCTTTCTTATCTAATTCCTTCTCTTATGCTCTTATTTCACTAAGAGGGATCAGACATACTGTAAAATTGCTGCAAGAATTATATCAGGTAGTGTGAAATGTTTATTTTATCTACAAGCACAATTAATCTAAGATTAAATGTGTAACAGCAAGACCCTTAACCCATTAAAAATTTAAGTAATTTCCATCCTAATGTTTCTAAATTCATAATTTAAAAATTGAGTTGAAAACTTAAAATATTGCTTCAAGGTTTCAATTCCTAGAGCTTGCTTATTCAATTTTTTATGAATATTACAATTTAATTTAATGGTTCAATAGTGATCACATTATTGATCATTGTGTGCATAATCCATTTTACAGTGATTTCTTTCTGAAGTGGACAACTTTAAAATTCTCAAGCAATAACAAAAGCAGATAACACATAACAAATATTTGAGCTGAACTATTAAACATTGTCAATGAATGAATAGAGAAAAAAGAGATATATCTATAAATCATTAAATATCACTTAAATGTTTAACAGAATGTCAAAAATAACAAATCTAAATATATATATTTAAAAACTTGGTTTCAAATTTGCACTGAAAACTTAATAAATCTTAGGAAAATTAATTATAGCTATCTTGTTGAAAAGAATGAAATGTTTCTCAGAAAATTTTGTGTGATATCAAAAGTAGTGAAACTAATGCCTACAGCAATTGGTCCTTTAATCCAATTTAAACTTAAACCTTTATATAGTCCGTGAAAACCTTCATCTTTATAAACTTTACCAAGTGTGCTTCTAATAGTACTGTATAAATTTCCTGTGACACTAGCAGTCTGCATTCTTCGTCGGACAATATCTAAAGGATAGGAAGCAGATTGACCCAACAAGCCTGCTGCAGCTCCAAATATTAATCTTTCTGAAGGATGAAGTGGTCTGTCATTTGTTTTCTCTAAAAAATAGTTTAAATGTTAATTTGATAAAACAATGCTATATTTAACAGAATATGTACCGATATTTCTTAATATATGCTGATCTGTGTCCTTTTTTTTTTCATGCCAAGAGCCCAAAAATTTAGAAAAATTCAAAACTACCTGCATACAAGCTGAAAAGTAGAAATTAAAAAGGGGGGGGGGAAATCTTACGTTCCAGAGATTTACCATGAAAGTCAAAATTTTGTCAAGCAGGTGAAATTCATGAAATATTTTCCGATGAATTTGCTGTTACTTAAAAGGTTTAATTAAAAAGCCGATAACTTTAACTTTGGAAGTCATATCTAAAGCAAGCAAGCACCCACCCCTGATTCAATTACAATCCAACCTGTTGATTAGTTCTAACCTTGATTTTGCTCATGTTATTCTTTGTTGAACCATGAGAGAGGAACATTTAAAGCAGTAATTTACGAACTGCAGTTGATCATGTTTTAGGGGAGAAAGCTACAGCAAAAACAAATATTGCTGAATAGTTGTTCTGTCAGTGTTGTAACAAATCAGCAAAATAATTTAAGCAAATACGAAAATACAACAAGTTGCTACTGAGTTTTTACTTAAACACAAAAATATAAAATACAGGAACAAGAAATGCTACATTTGGTGATACTGAATATCACAAAACTTCTTCAGTTACACAAAAAGATTTGCTGCAATTCAACATAATAGCGCAACCATAAAGCATTTTTAAATTTTTAATAAAATGATTACTAAAGCAAACACATATTTGCATGAAATTAAAAAAACAAAAGAAAATGCTGTTGAATTTGCATTTTAAAAGAGTTAATTATTTTGAAACAATCATTACTTAGGATCAGCAAATACTTTGGGTTTTGTTGTAAAAGATTGCAACAGAAATTAATAAAGACAGAGCACAAATTAAAATGGTTATGCAATGAAACAATAAAACACATCTGTCATTGAAAATATGCTAAAGATAGTAAATTAAAATTTGTAGAAAATCCAGCATTGATAAATAAAAATTAAGTAGCAAGTAATAATTTGAAATGATGGCTTCAAGAATTTTAAATAAGGCAGGATGTCTCATTCTTAAAATGCAGGGAGAGGGAGAATTATTCAACGAGCAAAGAAAGCATTTAAACTTCCAATAAAAGATGATGTACATGAGCAATAAACTGTAAAGATTCGTTTTGGTGGTTTTGCATCCAAGTTTTGGTATACTTACTCATTACTTATACTACAGCTATAGTTAGTCGACACAAAGTATGTTCAGTGGACTTCTGTTTAGTGCAGGAAAAACCTTTCGTTTTGCAGATTTTCAAGTAGCTGTATCTCCCTGACTGTGTAAAATCAATGCCCTCAAAGTAAAAAAAAAAACTAAGTAGTTTCAAAGTTTTTCTTTGCCCCTAATTTGCTTATATTATCCATTCACCCTCGTTAATTTTCTCCTAGCACACAGCTGTCATTGGACTTGGTAGGAATTCAAGCGAAGAAGGAATTATAATAGCAAAATAATTGTAATTTCCTACACCCTACACAAAGCAAAATAAGTCTTGGCCATGAGATTGGATGATAAATTTGGTGAGCTTTCTGGGAACTTTAATGATAATATAGCAGTGAGGAGAAAGTCCAATTTGATGAGATTAGCTCTGTCACTTTTGGACAATTAATTACAACAGGTTCTCTTCATTTCTCATTTCAATTGAAATCAGGGCTAGCATGTACTCTCATTTCACGCATTAATCAATCTTGTTGGAAGAAAAAAAAAAGTTGGCCCATTTTTTCCTCTCGCATTTTCCCTCCAATCTGCCAACTAACTACTGTAGTTTTTGGACTATAATAAAAAATAATGCTGCCCCAAATGATGCTTTAAAACCAATGATCAGCATTGGTGTATTATTTGCGGAGAGTACAATGTCTAAATATCATACTTCCTACAAAACATTGTTGTTCATTGTAAATTGAAAGCACATGCTAAAAAAGGTTACACTTTTGTAAAATGGGCATGTAATAGAAGAAACATTTAAAATACACTGAAGTGACAAAAGTCATGGGATAGCAATATGCAAATTTTCAGATAGCAGTAGCATCGCATAGAACAGGTATAAATGCGCAGTGCTTTTACAGAACTTTCATTTCTGTTCAAGTTATTCATGTGAAGAGGTTTTAACGTGATGATGACCGCACGACGTGAATTAACAGACTTTGAACGCGGAATGTTAGTTGGAGCTAGACGCATGGGTCATGCCATTTCGGAAATCGTTAGAGAATTCAACATTCCCAGATCCACTGTGTCAAGAGTGTGCCGAGAGTATGAAATTTCAGGCATAACATCCCACCATGGACAGCGCAGTGGTCGACCGCCTGCACTTAAAGATCGAGACCGGCGACGTCTGCAAAGAGTCGTAAATTCTAACAGACAAGCAACACTGCGTCAAATCACCGTAGAAATCAATGTGGGACGTACAATGGACGTGTGTGCTAGAACTGTGCGGAGAAATTTGGATTTCTTGGGCTATTCCAGCAGAAGACCGACTCGAGTGCCTTTACTGACAGAACGACATCGCTTGCAGCGACTCTCGTGGGCACGTGAGCATATCGGTTGGTCCCTAGATGAATGGAAAACCGTGGCCTGGTCCGATGAGTCACGATTTCAGCTGGTAAGAGCCGATGGTAGGGTTCGAGTGTGGCGCAGACCCCACGAAGCCATGGACCCAAACTGTCAGCAAGGCACTGTTCAAGCTGGTGGTGGCTCCGTAATGGTGTGGGCTGTTTTTTCATGGCATGGACTTGGTCCTCTAGTGCGACTGGACCGAACATTGACTGGAAATGCTTATGTGCAGCTACTTGGAGATCACTTGCAGCCATTCATGGACTTCATGTACCCAAACAACGATGGGATTTTTATGGATGACAATGCGCCATGTCACCGGGCCACAACTGTTCGCAATTGGTTTGAAGAAAATTCTGGACAATTCCAACGAATGATTTGGCCACCTAGATCGCCCGACATGAATCCCATTGAGCATTTATGGGACACCATCGAGAGGTCTGTTCGTGCCCAAAATCCTGCCCCATCAACGCTTTCACAATTATGGACGTCTATCGAGACAGCATGGCTCAATATTCCTGCAGAAGACTTCCAACGACTTGTTGAGTCCATGCCACGTCGAGTTGTTGCACTTCGCCGGGCAAAAGGAGGGCCGACACGATATTAAGAGGTATCCCATGACTTTTGTCACTTCAGTGTAGGCCAAAAATATTAAGCATTCAATATAATAATGCAGGATGAGAGACTTTTGACTGATTTACTTAAAAACAATCCTTTAGCTTAAACAAAGAGGGGGAGAGGCAATCATAACAATCATGTTATTTTAAAATTATTTTGCAATTTCTTCACTCAGAGGTGTGATTTAAAAAAGAATATGTCTCTTTTCAACTTCTTTTTCATTAAAAAATTAATGTTTGAACTTTAAGTGCTTAATTTTCTTGAATAATAAATGCTTGAAGCAATTTTGATAAAACATTAAAAAAAATTTCCTGTAAAATCCTAAGACCACTTATGTATAATGTACATTCAAATAACCTTTTTTTAAAAAAGATTTTAAACCAAATGCACGCCAGAAAAAGCAGTACGCTATTTAAATGAGCGAAAAAAAAAATAATAAAACTTATTTACCCTCACAACAGCAAAATTCTGTCATATCTTCTTTAAATTTTCTTAATTATCCTCTGGTTTTCTGAACATGGACTCTCGCTTTTATTACTAGTAAGTCACCTCAACTTAGATTTTAAAATCTAAAGCAAAAACGGAAATTATAATACCTATCCCAAAGCAAATATGAGTACAAACTGTAAGAGGGGAAAAAATGCCTACTCTTAATAGATTTATCTTTTTTAAAAAAAAAAAGTTATAAGCAACCATTAATGTTCAAGACATGCCATGATTAAACTAATTTACAAAAATCTAGTTAAAAAAGTATCAAGCATCTAATACATACCACTGTGCAATCGTTTTAAAGTTTCATAGGTAAAGAAACCAGTTCCAGAATATGGAATGACTCCTAGAAGAGTAGGTGCATATCCACGATAAAAGGTGGTGAAACCTTCAATTTTGTAAATTTTATAAAACACCTGAGACAAACTGTTATACCTAAAATGTTCAAAAAAAAAAAAAAAAAGACATTTCGTAAGAAATTATTTTCATAAATATGAACAACATTTTTTGTTATGTTAATGTATTATCAGATCAGTTATTCAGAGCATTGTGCTAATAACAAAAAGGCCACAGGTTCTGTAAGCCCTTACACCGATAATAGGTCATTTAACATCAGCAATAACAGAAGACCATATAAATTGACGCCTTGAGTTTAACTCAAGAATCATAAGTTTAGTTTCGTATGTTGCAATTTTTGTGCTATTGGAGGCATATAATTTAACTCCTGTAGCGGTTCAGAGTTTGGAGCATAAATTTTGGGAAGCACTGAAAAATCTGATACAGTATCAATCAAAAAAAAAAACGCTTTGATTTAGAATCAGCCATCCAAATTCGACTTATTTGGCTGTCAGATTCTAGGCCAGTAGGCGATTGCCATAAAAGAGTTTCCCTGATTGCGAAACAAGCAAGGGAGATTGCACTTTCTAGCATTTTCACCAAAATTAATATGATAAAAGCAAATGTCATTCTCAGGCTCCTTATATGCAGGATATCTCTTAATGCAAGAAATAACCAAAAGTAAACTCTTTTCTTGTGAATAGCTGACATATCAGTAGCTTGTTTTAAAAAAAAAAAGTTTCTACTGCTCTCCCTTTATGAGAAAAATGGCTGCCAAGATGACCAAAATTGCATGTTTTTGCCTTATGGCTTGTCGTTAAGCTTAAATATTTTCAAGAAGGAGTGAGAAACCCAAGTTATGCATTGTGTAGATATTTACAGCAAACATCTGTACACTACCAGAAAGTGAGAAAACCTTTGGTTATGTCTTCATTTTTTTGGAATAAATTCCTCAATTTTAGCAAAATCGGCAAAATCAAGTTTTTGTGGTAACAACTTCAAAGAGTACCTTAACAATTTTCATTATAAATGTTCTAGTATTTTATTTTTTTCTAAATGCCTAGAGTAACTAGTTTATATAGATACCTAACACTTTTATATTGCATGAGTACAACTTTTTAAAAAAAATGATTAAATAACATCAGTTTCTTAGTCTTTTGAGTGGGCGGACTAAATTTGAGGGCCTGTATCTCAGAAAATAAGGGGAGCAGGAATCTAAAAATTTGGACTTTTCCATGCCTCTATATAATCAACCTGTGTGCCAAATTTAAAGAAAATCCGAGTCGGTCATGCGACCATCTGGTGAGTTGGTATGGAACGACTCATAGGAAAGCAATGTTATGTCTCCAGTAAAATATTTTTTAAATAAAATAAATTGTTATTTTTTAATTAAAAAATTTTGATACGCCAAATTTGAGTTCCTATCAGTAGTTTTTTATTTCTTCAAAAATAAAAATTTCACAAAATTGAATAAATTTTAAACAAAAAGGGATTCTTGCAAAAATACCTATATTCACTCCTGTAATTAATACTTTAACAATATTACAAAGGTCATTTTAAGAGAGAAAATCATTTTTAAAAGCAGCTGCACTAAATGTATCTTACATTTCTTTATGCGTAACAGCCATTCGAGCTCTTGCAAGATCTAAGGGATAAGTGCAAGTAGTCGATACCACACCAGCCAAAGATCCAGCAATAAATGATTTCACTGGGTGTTTTTTCCTGCAAAGATAATCAAAGACAAATAAATAAGCTAATTGCAAACATGTTATAAAACTAATTATGAGGATTCACTTATTTTTGTTAATTACACCTTTCAAGTAAGTGCTTAGAAACCAAAATCTACAAGTCATTCAGGGTAGCTTTGAGCTACCATTTTTTTACTTTTAACAACGACACTATTGCATCTATTGTCATACAAACCCTAAAGTATTATATATTCATCCAAGATAATAATTATTAAAACCATTAAAAGTGGATTATTAACCTGGTTCAAAGCTAGCTTCCGCTCAAGGTAAATTCAAATCATGTGACAAATGTGGTGAAAAATAAATATAGTAAAGCTTTGTTTATATGTCATTCAAAGGACTGGAGTAAAGTAGTCGAAACCTCACTTTTGTTTGTACATGGTAAATCTAGCAATCCTGCAAAGAAAAAAAAACGCTTTGCATCAGTTTTGTCGAGGAAAAAGGGTTTGATCTGTTGGTAAAAAAATGTACTAAGCAGACTTTAAATTAAAAAAAAAAAAAGACATAAATCTGGAATAGTATGAAATCCTTTCACAGGGACCAGCAGAAAATGACATAGGAAGCAGGATAACGGAAATAAAGTCAGGGTTTCGCTGCAAATGTATATATATATGTATATATATATATATATATGTATATATAAATACAGAAAAAAATGCAGAAAAGCAACACATTTATGAATAACAATAAGAAAGAGGTAACTAAAAGCAGTAATTATCAAGGAGGTTGAATCCAAAACTCCTCCGCCATGGAAGTTTGATACTATGATCAAAGGACACAAAAACATTTGAACTATAAACTAAATAGAGAATTTTTAAGCTCCAGATACATATATTACAGAACTGCATTGGGCAAAAAGCACCAAATATCAAACTAAGTACTATACAAGAATTTTAAACCTAAAATTAAAAGCTGGGGTTTTGTCTCGACTAATTAGGATAACATCTTTCTTATTGTTATTTGTAAATTAGTTTTTTTTTGTCGCATTATTTACTTGGTTCATTAGTTTAGCTTGCTGCGTGTCTTTATGGATTTTTTGTTTGCTCTCTTCAACATTGTTTACATGTTTTATATAAATTACACACACACATACATATATATATATATATATATATATATACAACTGTGTATATATATATATATACCTCAAAATAATCACTTGCAGCTGGCAATCAAGTGACTAAATGTCTTACTGAATAAAATACTCAACTGGCTGCTTTTAAAAATAAAATTTGCCATATATAATTATTACTTTTTGATATTTTTCTCAAAGCTAGTCATTTCTATTTTGTCTCACTTAGTTTGAAATATGTTTTCACATAGTATTCTATACCCCAAATATATAAGAAAAGCCATTATTTGCATCCCGTTTCTACCCCAATCCGCTCAATAGCTTACACAAACTCGCAGGCATGTATGAAAAGTTTGAACACATCTCAGGGTTGGAAAAAAGAAAGAGACGCAAATGAATGAAACTGTAATTAAGTTTCACATGCTAATAATTTCTTGAACAACTTATCTACGGGAGAAGTGTCTTTTGGTTTTCGTAAAAAAAATATCCTAGATTAAGGGGTTACTAATAATAAAAATGTGGCAAGTAAAGAAAAGTGTGTAATGGCCACTAGCTACTAATTAAAAGTTTGAATTCTCAGGTCAAATATACAGGGTGCCCCATTTAATTGTTTCAGATCTTCCAGGAGGGAAAAGGTGCATCCTAACTGCTCAAAATCATTTTACAACGAGGGGTCGGGAATGCTTTCTTGATGCGATGACATTTCAGATATGACAGTAGTAGTCCAGGCTGTATGAGTTTCATGTGCCGAAGATGTGAGGTGTGCATAGTAGACGCTGAAAAAACTTCCAGCACTTACTTTAACTTATGTACTTTTAAAATTTTTACATGTATTATTACAAGTATTTTTCCCTTACATCTCTTTGTTTTATGTTACTGCTATGTACATAACTGCATTAAGAAAACAACATTGCATTTGCAACTATATGTTTTTAAATGATTCTTGCTAGCTATCATGTTCTCTTCCTTCAAGTTTGTACATGGCATTCTGGAACATCCTGTATAATGTTGGGAAATGTCAAGTGCTTCATTTACTGATGAAAATAAACATGTGAACTATATTGACAAGGATATATCATTAGTCAAAAAGAAAGTTTTGTTTCTTATCTAAATAGTAATAAATCAGGACTTTGAGAGTCAAATGTAAGTAGTTTTCCAGCAGCGCCCCTGTCCCTCACTCTTACAACTGTGACATTGAAATCACCATCATTCTAAATGTAATTTCAATACACACATAAAATAGGGCGTTTATTTTACCTTTCTTCATTTGTTTCAACACCAAGAATGTGTTTCCATTGCTCATGAGCTGCAAACTGAATTGAAGCATAAGGAATTATGCGTGCCATAGTAGCAGAATTTCCTCTCCATAGGCTTCGGAAACCAGAATGGCGATAACTATGTCTGATGAATCGAAATGCTTCTTTCATTGTGTACCGGGTATTTGTAACTGAAAGAAGAAATAAAGTAGAGAAAATATCAGAGAATTGTTTTTCAAAAAGCAACTGCTGAAAGGAACAAAAAGTCCCCGGTAGAATCATTGCAAATTAAACACATTACACTTGCAGAGAACATCTTCAGAGGGGAAATACAGTGTGGCTAACAATTGTTTAAAATTATACGTGTGTATAGAGTTTTCTTTTTTCAAAGTGTACAAGCTTTTGTAGCATGATTTTTTTTTTCTTCTTTAGGTTATACCCTTGTATAACAGCTCAGAAAATGTTAAAAAAACAAACAAAAGGACAAGCAAATCAAAAGGATAATAAACATACTAAACATAAATATAAACTTCAGATAGGCTGATATGTTACCTTCTTATTTTCGATATGGTTCTTATGGTTCAAATTGTTTTTTATGCTAGTGATTTCCTTAACTATAAATGGGAGGACATAGCGACCATATAAAAGGTAGATTTTATATTCTGAAACTTTTTTTTTTATTGATTCAAACTATAAACATTAAAAAGAAATAAGGAAATATCTTAGTTTTAGCAAATAACCACACAATTTTTAAAAATGCAACAGATGTATCAATGCAGTTTAAATAAGATTATGCTAGAAGGTTGGTGTTATTTTTTAGAATGAATATTTATTTTGTTTAACCCCTCCACCTTCATTCTTTCTACAACTAGCCCTCCACTTTCCTCGTAATTATTTTCCTGTTAAAATGAAAATAGCAAAAAACCTACAACAATCATCAAGGGAAAAAAAATATATTTTTAACATTCCTTTCTTCTTTTTATGGATCCAGACAAATGAAAACAAATTCATCTAGCAGTGCTGGACAGATTGGTTTCTATTTTGAATTTTTCAAAAAGAGAAATGCGTAACTCAGCAAGTTAATACAATGTTCCTGAAGAATATGCAATATTTTTTTTTTCAAAATGAAAAAGATGTACATAATGTTATTGAAAATTCTTAGATTCAATACTGCCCACCTTCTCTAAAAAAAAAAAAAAAAAAATCAGAACACCTTTTCAACATATCTTATCAGGTCTGACTTCAGCTCGTTTTGCCTGCAAAGCTGGCTGCACCACCTGAGTAGCTCCTTTTAGTTGCTGCTTAACATATGACATGCTTGCTGCATTACCTTATTCAGAAAATAAAGACCAAAGGAATGAGACTGGGCTAAGCAAATTTCATGCAATTTTACAAATCCAATTGCAATGATTTTTTTTACATTGGAAAGATAAACTTAGATTACAATAATGTAAATATTTTGCACAAAAGAAAGAAAACAGTATAATAACATTATTTTATTCATTTGTGATAGTGCAACAAGTAATTTCTAAAATTTTTAAGCTATTAGTTAGAATAAACTTTTTAATAATAATAATAAAAAAGCAAAGAGTACCATAAAAATGCTTTCATGCTCATAAATATTATAGAAATAAAATCTTACTTTGAAAGTTTATTTTAGTTCTATCAAGAGGAGCTATAGTTGTTTTAGCCAATGCCCCAGCAGCAGCACCAGCTACCAAAGAGGAAAAAACCTTCCTCCAAGCACTAAGCTAAAATGTAAGAGTAACACATGATTTTTTTACAAATACAGTACTTTATAGCCAGAGGTGGTGCAAGGCATGGATGAAGTGGGTGATTGCCCATTGCCCTTCACCTCTGGAACAAGAAATGAAGCTTTGATTCACATCACCAAATACACACACATCCAAAATTATGTTAACATACCAAAAATAATAATATCCGTAAAATATGCCATCTAAAAACATTTTTTTTGTAAAGAATAGATGATAGCACTGGCAACTTTATCCAATTAGAATAAATAAGCTCATAAGATTTAATTCTTTATGAGTTTCTCTTTTATTTCTTTTCTTTTTGGTTCTTGTAATAATATTGTATTTCCTAAAAAAATTAGCCTTAAGTTGAACATACATTTCAAAAACAGTACAATTAATTAGGAATAGTCCATTCATCATGTACCTAAGTGCATTCGGGTATGTATCTACAAATGTGCAGAAAAAACCATCTATTTTAACCATCCCCTAAGTCCATTTTGAAAATTTTTGATATGGTATCTGCACCTACGGCATGGCACCTAGTTCAGCTATTCCCTCCCCTTTTTGCTTGCAATAGGATGATTCATAAAAGGGTATTTTTTGTTCATTTTTTTGTGTCAAATCAACATTGATTCTAAGGTTTTTTTTTTTTTTTTTTTGTAGTAAGATTTTTTCCTCAAGGAATAACTGTACTCATCTCTATAGTTTAGTAGATGTTTCTATAGCTATTTGGTATGTGTGTTAGCAAAACAGAGCCTAAATACCTATTTCTCATTTTATCGTTCATATTAAAACAAATTTTATAATCGCTAAAAATTCAGGTTTTCAAATTTCAAAAAATCCTTTTAAGTTATAATTTTTTTGCTGTAATGAAGGTAAAAGTTCAACATAAAATATCAATAATGAAACAGAATATAAGCTAAGTGATCATAAACTAGCTATGTGATGGGATTTATTTAGTGCTAGAACTAAGATGCAATATTAGTACTAGTTTGTAAAAATTAATGACAGATTTTAATTTTAAGATTGTTATCACTTTTGCTCTAATGGACCCTATTCACATGATGCCACTGCGGGTCTTAGCCACCCAATGAGTATACTGCCGTGCTAAGCGCAAAAGTGGTATCTGCAATCAAGCTCAAACTGAGAGAAAATTCTTTAAAGTTTTGCGCCTCCATGTATTTGATTCAGATGAAGCATTTTCAGAATTTTGTTAAAAATATTTCCCTTTCTCAAATGTCCACATAATTTTGTATTCATGTAAAATACATCACAAAGAGCCACCTGGTGGAAATAACTCAATTTTGCTAAAAAGTGCAGATATGACTTTTGTGCTTAGCACGGCAGTATCCTAGCAGACGAAAATCTGGTTCTCTGACGTAGGGTAACACTCTTATCTTTTCAGCGTAAAAACTCTTATTTCTATTCAAAAAATAAGTCTTTTGAACGTTTTTATTTAGGAATGATATAACAGAATGATGATAGACTTATTTTGCGTGAAATAATCTCTTAATAAGCGTATTTTTCTGATTTAAAGTATCTTAGCTCCTCATAAGAAAATAGGTGAAAAGTCATATTCTTTTCTTTTTAAATCCCGTTTCTCAGAATTTTCAAGCAATCCTAAGCCCATATAAGCCCTAAGCCTGTTAATTATGTATGTAAATACCAGTTATTAAATAAAACTATTTTTTTCAGCACTACTAACATTAAATACTGAATTAAAATACCCCCACATGAAAAGTTAAATAGATCATTGCCACACTGTGAATAGGGTCCATTGTTTAGGACAAATTAGGCTCTAAGTTCGCAAAATTATTTTCTTCTTCACATTAAGACAGCTTAATACTGTACTTTTGCACTTGTGATTATTCCATTTAGTTATTGTTACTGCTTTTACAGATTTCAGACACTATCAAAAAATTATATTTCTTTACATTTTAAGTGTTATTCTTTACAACTCTACTTTATAAGAGCAAATAGTACTAAACATTTTCAGATTCCTCAAAAATGCAGGGCAAATCATTACTTTTGACATCATAATCCCATTATATTTTATAGCAATATTATTAATGGTTAAAAACATATTTTTTTCAGAAATTACTCATTTCTAATTTCTTGACTAAGCATCCTGCAGGTAAATGAAAATCTACTTCATACGACATAAAACATTTAGTTACTTTAAAAGATTGTTTTGTGATTAACATGTAGTTAGAGTCATGCTGCAAACTGAGTCACAAGAAGTCATTTCTGCAAAGTTTGTAATCAGCTCTAAGTAACTTATATTTTAGAATTATTTTTGTAGTTACATTTAAAAAACCACACATGTTATAAAAATTTTAAAGACAATTCAATGCACAAGTATTCAAAGAGTTTTAGCTCAATGTGAGATCAAAAATGTAAAAAAATAAAGAAAATAATTTTCATTATGTCTAAAATATAAAAAAATATTTTTAGCTTTTAAGCAACTGCAATTTAAAATCATTAACAGTCTAAGCTTTTAGTTTTCATATAAATAATATATTAACATAAATCAACTTCATATTCATGTTCTTTTTTCTTTCACAGAAAATATTTCAGTCTATTAATATGTAAGCATAGGAACAATATGCTATAGGCTACAGTACCGTATTTTCGGGAATAAGTGCCATATCGTAACATTCTCAAGAAAAAAAATTAATGTATGCGCCGCACCCAATATAAATGCCACATCCAACATTAAACAACTTAAAAGCACAATGAATAATAAAGAAAGCTGGAATTAAATGTAAATAAAAGAAATATTTTTAATTAATGTAACTATACATAATTTTGTATTAAATTACCAACAGTTATGGAAAAAATTCCAGAAAAAAAAAGATTAACAAAAGAATGCATAAACGACAGCAAAAGATACAACAATGTAAGTGAATAAAATCACAGCAAGGAGACACAGAAGCAAGTTTCCAATCAGGTCGTTGACCACTCCAAACAACCTACTTTTGTGAGAGGGCTAAATCCTTTTAATCTATCCCCCTCCCCTACTACTTTTGCTAACAATGCTCCTCTCTGAACCGTTAGAACCACTTTTGTCCCGATGGGGCTAGCTCAGCCACATGGTTTACAGTTTGACTCCTCAGGTGAAACACATGCAATCGCTGACTCCCTTCCCCACCTCCTCTCACTTCACTTGTTGCCTAAGGTTGAAGGTTTCATGGATGCAAACGATGTGATGCTATCTATTGGCAGCATTTTAAACTTCTCTTTTTTTAACTTGGATTTTTTTTTACTTGGGGGGGGGGGAGGAACAAGAACACTATATCCGACGCACCCTTTTACGGCATTTCTAAAACTTTTTTTTTTGTATATGCATTGCGGCGCTTATTCCCGAAAATACGGCAATATCTGCGACTAATATTTATGATTCAAAAAGTATCATTCATGAAATTTAATCAGTCATCAAAAACATTTCACAGGGAACCAAATTACGCATGAAATTACACTTATATTTTGTCTAAAAATAAAAGAGAGAATTTTTACTTTTGCAGCAGAATCTTCGACACTTTTTTCTTCTGATGAAAGAGATTTATTTGATTGCATATATGCAGTAGTTATGAAGGAATATGGTATTGATTCATATCTGAAAATAAAAAGGAAGAATTTGTCAACAACTAAAGTTTTTATTTGGTATGCTTTATCAGGAGACTACTTTTCATGGCATTATTATTGATAAATAAAAAGCCTAACCACTTATCACATTTCATTTAAGACATAATCATAGAGAAGTTTTACAGTTTTTTTTTTACATTAAAGTAACATGATTACCTATTTATTAGAGGAAACACATAAAATAATTGAGAAAACACATTAAACATTTCAACAACACATTTGATCCAAGTAATGGCATAAGCTATTCCTTCTTGTCTTGTTTATTCATTCTGGTTGTCCCTTTTTGTGAGAACATTTAGTACTAGTGCTAGAAACTGATCCTTTTTGCTTTAAATATGAAAAACAATTTTCAATTTTCATTTTGTAACACAGTAGTTAATTGCTGCTTAATTTTTGTCTTATTCTCTAAAATTTATAAACCACTTTTAATCTAAATATTTAACACCTGTTCACATATTTTTAAAATCATGATCAAAAATATCCAGAACAGTCTTAGCAATCAAATTAGGGGTACATAACTAATGGCTGCTGAGCTTATGCGAGTGACCTGATAAAAAGTGACAAATTTTGATAACCTATTATATACATTTTTGTGCAGGTTCACACTAAAGAAGTACAGTGAAACCCTGATTTTACGTTGTCCGTTTCGTGCATTATCTTGATTCCGACATCATTTTTAGTTCGTCATAGAAAAAGGTAATGCTGATAATTTTGAAAGATTCCAGATTTTAGGACACTTTTTTTCAGAAAGTTTGCTTAGTACCTTTTTTACTGACAGGTCAAAAGTAATTTTCCTCCATAAGACTCAAACTTCCTTTTGATCTCTTCTTTTTATGGTAATTAGTTTCATAGATCTTTAAAACCGCTCTTTCATTCACTCTGCTTTGTGCTATTATCCTTTGAAAGAGGGGTTTCCTCTGATAGTCCAATCTTCCTTCACAACAACTACTGACCGGAGCTGCTTGAACATCTTTAACAAGTCAGGATATGGCATCACATCATGAATTCGTTTCTTATCGGATTTAATACCTGCTATCAATGATAGTGATGAAACTATGAAGACAAAGAAGAAATGGAGGATATCCCCGCAGCTGACCAAGCAACTCAAAACATTAAAACGCTCAAACAGTTTTTTAAATTCATGTCTCAAAAATGTAAACCAAGAAGCAAATTCGTAAAAATCATTAATACACAATGTGCATTGAAAAACCAAATGAATATTACACATCCTCTCCACTAATTCATTGGAAAAGTGTCCATTTTTAAGCAATATGCTTAGATTTTTACCCTCTCCCTAAATTTTATGAGACACTAGATTATTTCCTGCTTAGTAAGTTTTTGATCACTGGTCCGACAAAAAACAAAAAATTGGGGTTGCATTGGACTTTCCTTTTTCATTTTGATTTAGTCCTAAAAAGGGGCAGCTTTGAAATGAACTGAGTAACATATACAAACAGATAACATTTATTAGTTATTGTATTGCTTGTTGTATGTGTGCAAATGGTTCTCATTTATGCAGTTTGAGAGAAAAAGATCAAGTAACACAATCTTAATACATTACTATCAAATTTCAAACCCATTAAATTTAACAAGTAAAAAAATATAATAATTAAATGCTGCTCACAGCATTATATATGTTACGGTGGAAGACGGAAACCTGGTAAATGTCAACATTTACTGGAGAATAACCCACATTCACACAGCAATTGATCATCAAAACTCTGAATATATCTGATGAATATTGATGTTCTCTAATTTTGGACTCTTACAGTGACATATACATTTGTTGAAATTGAAGTTATTTTCAAAAAACTATGGTTCATTACTGTAATGGTATCATAAATTTTCTGTAATACCTCTTTTTAATGACAATCTCTTCAGCCATTCCTTCACATAAAGCAAACTTCGGACCTAAAAGTTGAAAAAAAAAAAAAACAATTAGGCAATACTTCAACATAACAAGGTAAAAGGTTAAGTCTAGCTTAATTTTAGATATTTTATACATGAGATGGAACATTTCTCAACAGATCATTCCCCAAACACTAGCAGATTGTTGATTTAGATCAGTGGTTGGGGAGTAAAAGATAAAATTTGGAAATAATTGGTAGAAAGCAGGAAATTATTTAAATGCATTCAGCATGGATCTGGAATGAGCAAGTCCCCCTCCTACTAAGTGAGCTTTAGCCACAGGGTCCAAATTAGTGACAAAAAGCACCTGATTTTTCATTAATGTAACAAAATCTCAAAACATGCTCCTATAATGGAGATGTGCGCAGACAGATAACTTGTAGAGCTTGAAATTCTGAACAAAATGAGTACAGTAAAAGCTTGACTATCTGGAATGCTCGGAAAACACCAAATTCCATGAAAATTATAGGGGAAAAAAAACGACTGTTAATTATAAGCCTTCTGGCTTATGAAAATGTTGTATAAATTGGTTAAAATGTTATTATTTCTCTTTTGTTTTGCTTTTATTTTGCGGAAGTACTTGAAGGTTGTAATTTACACTGTAAGTTAATCCAACAAGTTTGGGTTGTTGGATATTAGGTAATAAACTACTGTCAGGTACTTATTTGTAGTAGAACAAAATCGCAAATGACTCCTAAAATTTTGAAAAATGTTCCTAAAACTCCCCTAAAATTTTCAAAAAGTCAACTGCGAGCCCTGTACATATCTTACTAAAAAAAAAAAAAAAAACATCATCAGCTGGTTATTTCCCATCTCTACACTTTAACAGTTCTTGAATTTCTTAATTTGAATTTCTTTCGAAAAAGTCATATTTAATTAAAACTTTTGCATACATAAGTTTTTCACTGTACTTCTCATTTTATTAAAATGTCATGTAATGCTGCTTAATGTCTTTATTTCTTTAAATTTTCTGCATAGTGTTTCATAATTCTGTTGATATTAAAAGTGATTAGAATCATATGTATTGGCATTGAATCTGATTTTACATCATAGTTTTTTGGTGAAGCTTTACTTCAAAGGTGTTTTTGTATTTTTAAAAATTTTAAAGGTAAGTAGGTAAGTCGTTCAAAAATGTAAATTAATTAATAACTGAAGTTTTTTTTATTAAAAAAAAGCATTGATTTTTACACCCTGCTAATATACGAAGCATTCAACACAAAAATGCACAGAAAGTGCTTTATACAAATACAAATACAAATACAAATGTGACAACCAGCAACAGGCTCTGGGCCCAACTGGGCTGGTCCTAGTCAAATTATAGACCCCAATGAAGATCAATGGCCCTCTTAAAACTATCTACTCCCTTGCTCCTTACCGCCTCTTCTGGCAAACTATTCCAAGTTCCCACTACTCTGCTAAAATAGTAATTTTTCCGAATTTCCAGGTTAGCCTGAGATTTAAACAGCTTATAACAATGACCCCTTGTCCTGCTTTCCGTGCAAAAATTTAACCCTGTAACATCTTTCATTTTGATAAATTTAAACAACTGAATCATGTCCCCTCTGGTTCTCCTTTGCTCAAGACTATACATATTAAGCATTCTAAGTCTGGAATCATAGTCTAAATTAGAAAGTCCATTCACTAACCTTGTAGCCCTCCTTTGTACCCTTTCCAATAAATTAATATCTTTCTTAAGATAAGGAGACCAAAACTGAACAGCATACTCTAAATGAGGTCTTACCAAACTTCTATATAAAGGCAGAAGAACCTTCTTAGATTTGTTTGAAATAGATCTATTTATAAACCCAAGCATCCTATTGGCTTTGTTACTAGCTATGCTGCACTGTTGACTAAACAAAGACTTTATATTATATGACTTTATATTATATAATGAGAATAAATATTGCGTGTTTGTTAAAATCTAAAACTTTATATCTCACCTGCAATGGCATACAAAGCATACAAAGTGAAATATTTCAACGCTCAAAAAATCTTTTAAAATTGCAACATATTCATGCAATAATCTCAAATGAAATTTTATTTTTATGTTACTATATTTTTTTAAAAAATACAGTTACCAGGGGTCTGTCCAGGATTTTTCACAGGGTCCGTTTTTTGTGAAAAACTAAATAATTTTGTGAAAATCAAACAATTTTTTCTTCTTTTTGAATTTAATAAAAAATAAAAAGAACTTTCACTTATTTTCCTCTTAAAAAAGCGTATTAAATGTCAAAAATGCGAAAAATCCGATTCCTGTAGCGGATGCAAAGAGATTGCAGTTTTAAAAGTGATGGCATCAATCGCATAAAAACAGGAAATAAACAAGTTTATTTTGGTAAAAAAATTTTACAATTGCATTTTAAAAGTATATGACAAACAAATTATTAATGTCTGTAAACATAATTAATGCAAAAATTAAATGAAATGATCCATTCAGCGTTTGACATTTAGACTCATAAAAGAACAGTTAATTTTGCTTTAAAAATTTAAAATAATGATCAGAGCAAAAAAAAAGCGACTTTTCATTTATTTGCCTCCTAATAAAGAGTAATTAGCTTGAAAAATAAGTAAAATTCGATTTTCATATCGGATCCAGAGATCGCAGTTTTCAACATCAGATGTATAAAAACGGAAAAAAAAAATTATTAAAGTGCAAATAATTTTAGAATTACATTTCATCAGGTTTATATGATGAATGTCATTAATAATCACCGAAAAATCGCTAAAAATACGGTAGGAAGACATAGCAAAACAGACAATACCCTACTTCCAATATTAACAGAAGAAAAAAATCATTAATTCCTGAATATAATCAAAACACCACCCTTGTAAGCAAAAAAAAAAAAAAAAAACTTTTAATTTCCTGCCAAAATAGGGTCAAAACATCGCACCAAAGACGTCAGATGGCGAGAATTTTAAATAGCTAATCACTCTACCAGAAGTTAATTCAATTTTTCTCCAACAGTTCTAAGTTCATTTCGCTGATAACTGCTATTATTATTAAACACACAAGCAGAACTATTAAAGCAAAACAACTACCTTTTTTAAGTTGTTAATTTCTTTAAAAGAAACCAACAAAAAGTGAGACATTTAATATTAAAGATTTATTGCTTGCCAGAGCATCGCAGGTAGGAAGTTTTTTTTTTCCGCAAAATTGGTGGATAAGCGATTCCCTTCTTTAACTTCAGAAAAGACCCAAAAGTTATGGGCTTTTACACAGAAGTATGCAATGCATACGTTATTTTGATTTCAGATGTTTTTTGAATGAATAATGCGTAAAATATCCGTTTTGTTTGATCAGCATTTTGTGAAGGGTCTTTTGCTTGATCGTATTTTTGTGAAGGGTCCGTTTTGCTTGATCGTATTTTTGTGAAGGGTCCGTTTTGCTCGATCGTATTTTTGTGAAGGGTCCGTTAACGGACCCGAATTTCCTCTGGCCAGACCCCTGGTTACTGTAATCAAATACAGTCGAACTTGAATAATTTGAACGTCTTTTATTCGAATTCATGAGTAATTCAAAGTTTTTCGTCGGTCCCTTGAAACTTGCATTCAATTAATACTAAAAACTTCTTGGTTATTTCAAAGTCCAACTTCTTTAATTCAAAGTTTTTTTTTCTTTCAAAACCGATAAAATCTAGTTTCAATACAGTCATTTGAAAGGAGGCAGGGTAATTTTTAGCAACCCTGGTAAATTCTGTAAGAAAGAGAAGGGGGTAGGAGAATATTCTTATATGTTCTAGGAAACTGCGTGGGGACAAAAGGGTAAAAGTGAGGCAGACCACCTGTTTCATTTCATTTCACTCTTTTGGACAGGGGTGCCAGCCCCTTCTCTTGTAGATGACACGTGATTCTCTCTCCAATGCGCGAAATCATTGATGACACGTGATACACGTTTTGCATTCCCTTAGAAATTAGGACTGTAATATGCATCATTTTAGTTTTCTTCATTGAGCCTCTAGTTTCTGCTGTTCGAGTTCATTGCAAACATGTCGCTGAGTAAGCCACGTGCTCCTTATAAAACTCTATCTTTCGATCAAAAAATTGCTATAATTCGGGAGGTTGAACAATGTGTGAAGAAAAAATGCATTATCGCAAAAGAATATGGTATAGCTCCTAACACTCTTTCCACCTTTCTGAAAAACCAAGAAAAAATTTTGTATTCAAATCCAAGTAGAAAACAAGCTAGAGAACCTGATAACCCTGATGTGGAAGAGTGTGTTTTAAAGTGGTTCAAGCAAGCAAGGGACAAAAACATTCCTCTCAGTGGAACTCTTGTTCATGTAAAAGCAGAAGAATTTGCTATTAGCTTAGGAAACAACACCTTTAAAGAGCGCTCCGGATGGTTAGACGGGTTTAAGGAAAGGAATGGAATTTCTTTCAAGTCTGTGAGTAGTGAAAGTGCAAGTGTAGACCAAAGTGCAGCAAATCAGTGGAAAAAAGATGTTTCTCATATTATTGAGCATACACAAGATAGAGAAATTTTTAATGTCGACGAAATCACGACTTTTTTTCAAGTGGTACCCCTGCAAAGACTTTGGCCTTTAAAGGTGAAAACTGTAGTGGTGGAAAACAGAGTAAAGACTGAATAACCTTACTTGTGGGATCAAACATGGATGGCACTGATAAGTTACCATTACTAATGATTAGGAAATCTGTTTTAAAAACGTCAAATCAAAACCTGTTAAATACCGTTTGAATACGAAAGCATGGATGACGGAGAATCTGTTTGAAGAATGGCTGCTAGATCTTATTCGAACATACAAAAGAAAAAACAGAAAATTCATCCTGTTCATTGATAACTGCAAGGCTCACAAATCAATAACGGCCATGGAGAATGTCACAGTTAAGTTTTTTCCACCAAACATAACTTCATTGGTGCAACCAATGGATCAAGGCATAAAAAATTTGAAGCATTTCTACAGAAGCCTAGTAATTCAACACCTCCTTACTGAACCTTCACAAAAGGTTCCCATCCCATTACTCTACTTGATGCATCAAGAATGTGCTTGAATACATGGTCTTCAGTGAGCTAAAAAAAATTGCAAACTGTTTCCAGAAGGCAGGGTTCATTAAAAACAGCTCTGCCCCAGCGAGCTCTTTGATGAAGAAATTTTACTTCCTCCAATTGCTTGGACAGACAGCGTACCAGGGCTCGAAAATTATATTGCCAGACATGCCCGGGGCATGCAAAATTTCTGATCGGGCATGAATCTTCAACCCTTACATGCCCAGCTGGCCATGTAATTTTACGATCAAATATTTCTTTCCTAAACTTTATTATTTTTTATTTTGGAAAAAAGTTACTATAGATGTTAAGATTGAAATAATTCTTAATTCAGATACAAAACTGCTAATTTAATATTTTGTCTGATTAACATGTTGACTGTCCAAGTAGGAGATAATGATAATTTGTAGCATATCATTTTAGCTGACAGAATTTGTGTTAGATTGTATGGGATTTGCTGTTTTCCTCCAGATTAGAATTTATCTTTTACAATGACATTAATATGGATATTTGACTTCTGAGGAATGAAAGTAAAAGCTAATTGACAGGTACATTGTCTTTAGCCCAGCTCATATGCTACGTATGTTTTGTAGCTTGGCAATCAATGGCTTAATACTGTACGATAAATTCAAATGTTTTCATTTATAAACAACAAAAATAAAACTGGGCATGTCAAAAATTTTATTTGGGCATGTACTTGTTAGACAAACATGCCCGGAGGCATGTAAAATTTTAAAGATTTTTCGAGCCCTGCAGCATACCTTTTGAGGATTACGTCAACATAGATGACAACATAGACATTTGGGGAGAGCTAACTGATGCAGATATTAGGGTGTCCTGAAAAAGTCGAATTTCTACAAAGCACTTAGCCTTAGTGCGGAAAATTTATGACTCCCCAACACTAATTACCGGGTAAAATTTCTTGACTCTGAGATAATGCCTTCTGCTCTGGCAAGAAGCTTGGAGTTTAGAGATTTTTGGAAAAAAATCGAAAAAACAGAAAATTTACAAAATATTTTAAAATCCACAGAATGTTACGCCTTAGTGCTGAAAATTTGAGACTTCCGAACACTAATTACTGAGAAAATTTTCGTGACTCTGAGTTGATACCTTCTGCTCTGGCAAGAGGCTTGGATTTTAGAGATTTTTAGAAAAAAAAATCAAAAAAAGAGAAAACTTACAAAGTATTATATATTTCACTGAATGTTAATTAGTGCAAAAAATTTGTGACTTCCTATCACAAACTAATACTTAAAATTTTAAGTCTGTGAGCTAATTACTTATGCTCTGAAAAAAGGCCTGAAATTCGAGAATTTCGTGAAAAAATTCTTAAATGCAAGTTACACATATCAAAGCTGCTACATATCTAATACGCTCCAATATTTCGAATTTTTATCACCTGAATGACAACATCAGACTACCTCTTGAACTGAAATGGGCTCCTCTTCTTTGTTCATATGGTTAAGTCTATAACGAAGTCAAGTGTTTTAAATATTGGTTCGAAGTCTTATGGCGTGTTTTTCGTAAAGCGAAACGCTTAATTTTTTTCCAAGAGATATTTCTAAATGGGCAATTTTTTGGGTATGCTAAAGACTTTGACTGCATGCTTCTAACCTATGGAGATGTTATAAAATGTTGTATGCAAGAGAGACGAATATTTTCTTCAGAAATTACTAGTAATAAGAAGCCTATAGCTTCTCCATCATTGCTGATCGTTTCACAAGAAAGATAGTAAACTTGTATAAGGACTCGTGCATTGCAGTAATTTCAGAACGTGTTGTTGCAATGATACTTACTTTTTACAAAAGATATGTGGCCATGAAGGCTGTACTTAGAAGAGTCAAACATAACGAGAAAACAAGAGATTGACATATGAAATTTAAGGAGGTTGCAGTGAAACTCTTTGACATCACTGTTTGTAAGTGCCGTGATTTGTATTCATGTGCATGTCCTAAAAAGAAAAGAGTTCCGTTGAAAGAAATGCCTTTCTCTCTGATCAAAGGACTACTAGGGTAATGTCCATCGGTGCAGTGGATATTGAAGAAACAAAGAAACTTCAAAAGAGAGCCAAGAGAAGGTCGCAGGACTCTATTCGCTACTCTTTTGGCTCATCTACTTCAACTTCAGTTCAATCGGAGAATCAAACAAAGTCATGCATCAAGATACTTTCCAAAACTGTATCTTTACGTAATCGATCTCGTCATTGCTCGGAATGCACTCTTTGCTTCTCCAGAAAACATTCTGTTAAGTATGATAATGTATTAAAATGTGACTATCAGAGAGCTCGGTATTCATAGAATCTTAAAGGCTAGAAAGTGGATCTGTTGATAAAAGACTGTGTGCGCGTATTCCACATCCCGAAGCTTAACTTTGAAGCTGCAGATTATGTTGGTTTGATAGACTGGAACAATTGCAAAGTAACGCCTCCACCAGTTATCCGCAATGTTGCTTCAGACGATCCTTGATATATGTTGGTTGTTGGAGTTCCATGCGAAAAACGGAAATTATTCAATTCCCTTTCCACACACAGGCCGTTGAACACATCTTGAAGTTAGCTTCGAAGGCATCAAATCGAGTATGTGGCCAAGCGAAAAGAGACGAGTTTATTTTGGCTGTTTTAAAATCACGCAACAATATGCCTGCGTTTCAGCATATGCACAGGAAAAAATACATTTTTTGTCAAAAAATTTTTAACATTTCGCCTCAAAGGACTCAACTGTTCTGTTAAGATAAAGAATAGAGTATGACATTGGCAAAAAATATGTTGTTGGCAGAGGAAGTTATGACCGTTTGAATATCGGTAAGATATGACATTTTTCATATTTCAAACTTACGCAACTAAAAGCACGTTGAACTTTCCGCGGTTATATATACATCATTTTAAAGTATACACTGGTCTTTCAAACAACACTACTTTTACCATGGCAACTGAAATGTACAAGCTGTTTTTGGACCTCAAAAATGCTGAAAAGCGTAAAAAATGCCTTGTTTTGAGGGCCTTCACTGACCTTACGGCAACAACTTACCTCAAATTTAACATCCGTTTTGTAAAGTTTGAACCTTCTATATTCTATATACAAAAAGAAAATTGGAGTTCAACAGTTCCTGGTAAGAGTTTTGGCTCACAGCAACTTCCAGGTCTTGAAAATCCGCTTAATTTTTGATGCCGCACCTTCAACTTTGGGGATCCATAAAAACTAAACAACTCAACTTTAGAACAAAACATTCTGGATTTGGTCTTTCAATAAGATAATAAACATTTGGTAATTTTTTGAAAAACATCTGAGAGGTCATGAATCATAGGCGTGACACTTTCTCAGATTCTTGCTCTTAAACATACTGTAGATTGGTCATCTGCTACAATTTTATAAATGAAGAAAAAAATCTATCTGTCCAACAGGAAAGGCTTTGCAAATAGTCTTAGCATCCGAAAATTTAAAATTGTGATTCATGCAATAAAAATGTTTTCACATAATTTTCATGCTCTTTCATGCTATATTTAAAAGCTTGTCTTGTCAGCACAATATAGTGAATGTCCCAGGTAGCACAAATAATGTTTAAACGTTTATAAACGTTTTTAATCGGTTGTTACAACGTTAATAACCATTTTACACTGTTTAAACAACAAAGTGTGCTACTTGGGATGACATTCACAACAGAAGTAATAAATACCCCAGTGATCATACAGTCGAACAGGACCTTTCATTTTTAAATCAAATTTGCTAAGTATACTAGCAATACAGGGATCAGCAATCACTCGATGGAACAGTAAGAGAAAAAAAAAAAAAAAAAAATCAGACAAACTGGATTTCTTATTTTGTTTGAATTGTGTTGTGGTTGCAAGGTTCTTAAATAGCAGAGTCAATGGTTTGATATGAAGAACCACTATCAATAGCTAACTCTCATTAAGAAATTAAGTTTCTCATTAAGAAAAACCAGGGTTGAACAAATATTGATTCCAGGGCTGATAAAAAGTATAAAAGGCAGAAAGTTTTAGTTTATTGGAATGGCGTGAGAAAGGGAGACCAACTACGAACGATTTTTTCAATGAGCGGTAGTGGAAAAGAAACTTTCTAGAAATGAGTAATTCCAAAAGCTTCATTTTCTTTTGCATAAACCTTATAAGAAAATACTTTTTAAAAACGTATAAGTTCATCCTAAGTTTTAATTATAACACATAATAATGAGTTCACTACTTGTGCGACATGAAGAAACACTGAATTCTTTCTGTTAGCTTAATCTGATAATCAATCGTTAATGTTTTTAAAACTAAGTACGCAGTAAAATGTGCAGAAAAAAATATACAGAGAAATGAAATGAAATCAAATGTGACAAAAATTACATCCAAAATTAATTGGAAAACTTACACTTCCAGATACAAAAAGGTAACACTTCCGAGACACAGTAAAGGGTGCAGACAGAACACAAAAAAAAATTTAAAAAACCCATCAGAACCTGCTTTTTCAAACTGAATACGATAGCAGCACATAAAAATGATTACTAATAACTCACCTTTCCAATCTCGCTAACATGCGTGAGACGGGTGGGGAAATGTAAAACTTATTGAAGCATTCATTCGCTTAATGTTTTTAAAATAGTAGGTAATAAGCACAGAAGGAAAACACATAACACAGCACGGTGATCGAAGAAAACATGCGCTGTCACAGGTTACTTAATTGGCGACTTTATCTATTTCAGGGCGACTTCGCTCACTCACGTGACCTGCAGAGGCCATAGTTACCATGCCACGTCATCCGTTCCGTACATAACCCTTTCTTAAAACACTCACACTAAAAGGATAATTAAAAAGAAACATGATATGAGTTATGAAACAGCGATGTTTCATAGATAAGTAGCATAATTTATAAAAAGGGCAGACCCTTCATTTCGAATTTTCGGGGGGGGGGGGGGGGAATATTTTCTCAATGTAAATCATGTCACCAAATTTGGAAACTAAGCTAATTTTTATGCAAGTACATTCATTCCTCGAAGCCATGGATAGTATCCCTACACCCCTCCCCCTCCCCCGCTTAGAACAAAAAAAAAAAAAAAAACGCTATCCTGCTGAGTGTCCGACTTACATTCTTTATCGCTCATTTAGCGACTAAATTGTATATTTAAAAATGAAAGTTTTTTTTATCTAAACTGCCGTTGCCAAAATATTTTCAAATAAGGAATATTCGTACAAACCACAAATGGCATATCGCGATTCACACTTGCACTTTGATTAATGTATCAATGAATTTCTGTGGTGAAAATAAAGCTGTTCTGTTAAACTATTAGAAAATTTTAAGCAAATTCAGTTTCTAACAGTTTTTTTTATGTATGTAGGGCAGTGGCGTACATAGCGCCCCCGCAACCCCCGCGGCGCGGGGGGGCGCAAGAGGTTTGAGGGCGCCCGATCCAGAAAAATAGCACTAAAGGTTACACGGGGAAAATATTTTTTACATTTTAATAGGGGGTGGGGGGCGCACTTATAAATCTTGCTGGGGGGCGCACCTTAGTCTATGTACGCTACTGATGTAGGGACATTAAGGGGAGTGAATTTTTTGTCTCTAAAAAGAAGTTGTCCCTTCTCCAGAGATCTTCATGTTGATGCATATAGTCATGGGCGTGCATAAGGAGGAGCAAGGGGAACTGAAGCCGTCACTTAGAAATTCGTATTTCACTCCATGAAATACAGCGCCAGCTCGGCCATGTCATCCAGATACTGCAGTTTCATCATCATTAGGAATCTTCGGTCTGGCTTAGACAGTAACCGAGCCGGAGGCTAAAATCATCTTTAAGAAGCTAAAGTGCCAAGCAAACTGGTAGCTAAAGTAAAAATAGTACACCAGCGAGCGACCGTAGCAATAATGGTACGGTTCAACTCGAAAATTAAGACAAAAGCTTGGATATTAAGTAGCAAGTTACCTAAACCAGTGCTAAGGCAGAACTACATGAAATACATCACCAGCTTGCCCATGTCCCAAGTAACACTGAAACGCAACCTTTACGTTTCATTACGTTACAATTGGTTGACAGATCGTTACTGTTTTCCAGGCAACGTGATAACACGCTGTTTTGAAGATTCGTCACAAAAGCAAAATTTGGAAACGCAACATTTCGTGGCAAATTGATTATACTTGAAACATTGACAAACATGCTGAAAGATAACGCAACATCACGATGCTTATCGTTGTTTGCTACATCCACTGCTCAACTAGTCGCTTTTGGCGGGAATCTTTGCATTCTTCATTGTCGATTCTCTGCTGTTGTGTTGTGCGTGATCGGTTTTCATTTTGTACTTTTGCTCAATCAGTCAATTAGATTCAAATAAAGGTATGTATTCTGCATTACTTTTTTTTGTGAAGTTTTTTCTTTCTGGTTAGTATTCGTTGTCTTTAGTTCTAAAAACATGCTTTTCTTATTTAAGTACTTTGGAAATTTCTCAAGAGTACGTAACCCTATAATAGGGTTATCGTCGTTGATTTAAATCACGTCGATAAAGATCACCTTGATCGGTTTGAATAAAGATGATATTTTTTTGACAAAAGCAATTGAATAAAATCATTCAATTATATAATTTTTTTTGAAGTATTTGTAAATCTTTGATCTTCATGAATCGGTTAAAAGTCGAATGCTACTGCAACGTCATGAAGCGTAGCAAATAAAGGTTGATATAACGTTAACCCATTACCCGCTGGTGTTGCGTTGACGCAACGGTCATTATAAAAAATCATAAAAAATTCGCTATTTAACTAATTTTTATACCGATTTCAGTTTTAGGTTAAGGAACAACCATAGAAACATGTTAAGTAAAAAAATTGCCTCAAACATTTTATTCTATATGTAATAAAAATTGTGGTTCTAACATGCTTTTTTTTGCTCAAATTTGTGATCTATTTTTCTATCAAAACACTTAGAAAAGAAAAAAGGTTTGGGTTTGTATGTGAAATACTCTTAGTCAAGGTCACTTTTATAAAAAAAAATCCACTCAGAATTGATTCTGTGTCGGAGGGAAGGAACGCAAAAGCAGGTGTTGCGTGAGCGCATCGTCAGCGAAAAAGGGGTAGTCAGATCTTTGGTCAGACTGCCTGTCTCAACTGCTTTTTCGAAAGGCATACGCATTTCTATTCTGCGCGTTTTGACTTTTTTTTCGTCTCCGTCTTTTGAAAGACCCAGAACAAGATATCTTAGTTTAAGAAGCATTCGAACATGTTTTTGAACAAAAAAATTAAAATAATAAAAAAAAAAACTCTGATGTGATGATGATGATTCGAGGCTCTACTTACGGTAAAATTGAGTCCGTAAAGAACGTTTCTTGCTACTCCAGAATTCAGAAAAAAAAGGTTCCTGTTCCTCAGCTTTGCATCATTGAGCAATACAGGCCCGTCATTTAGGGGGCAGGGGGGGGTAAATTGCCCCCCCTGACTTTGAGAAATCAATGTATTTACATATAAGTGGGCGTGGTTTTTGGTGTTTTTCGGTGAAATTGCATTGTGTTTGGACCCTTTGCCACCCCCCCCTGGAAAAACTTGACGTCCCTGGAGCAATATAACATGGAAATGGGTAATGTTGATTAGTGAAATAATTTAGTTTCAAATTATAGAATTAGAGTCCGAGAGAAAAAATGTTGGCCACTATTTTCAAATTAATATTCATGCTGCACAAACAAATGCTCAGAAACTTTCAAGACTGTCTGAAGAAGGAAATAGAAAGTCACTGTTAGGGTTTTAGACGAGAGGTTGCACTTAATTTTTGCAGCCCCCCCCCCCTTGATAATAATACACAGAAGAAAAGTTCAGCTACAGGACCATCAAGCAAATTCAGCTTTCCAATGCCAGTATCTGAGGGGCATTTTACAGCAAGATTTACAAATACAAAAAGGTACGGTGCAAGTATTTCTATTGTGTTGTTTCTGAAACCACTCGGGTACCCGAGCCCGAGTAGACAGATCTTCCTGATTTAACTCGGAACAAGTACGGCTTCCGTTCTAATAAGCACCATTAAGGTGGAAGCCCGATTTAGCTCAGAGAGCTCTGTTCTTTTGAACCAGGCCAAGGGCCGAGTAAACAACTGGTTTTGTACCCCTAGAGGCATCGTTTAACTTGAAGGATTTTGTGACCACGACCCATTTTACTTCGCACAGCCACCATTAGTAACGACGGTGGAGTACTCCTCGGCTAGGATCAAACCCGGGACACCCCGGTTACGAGTCCGACGTCTTATTGATTGGGCTGACCACGGCCCCATTGCCACTGTCAAACTGTTTATCGTTGCAATGCTTGTGATAATGCTCTCCACCCCGATTGCTACGAAGTTGATCATGTATGACCTTGGATAATCAGGTTTTTGTTAAATTAAAAATTTTTTGATTGATTTTTAAAAAACATTTTTTACTTTCTTCCAAAGTTCTCTGCACATTTCAAAACCATATCAAAGCTCATACAAATTTTAGATGTCTAAAACGCATTGAAACTGCGGAATTGTATCAAATAGAACTACTTAGCATCCGTACCCCTTTTCCGCTGACGTTGCGTCAACGCAACACCCTATATTTCTAAATGTAAGTGGAATTTTGTTCTTTTTGCAGCATAATACTATTGTATGGGTTCAAAATAGTAACTTTTATGATTTGTATCAAAAACAAATAATGATTTCGAGTTTCGGCGGTTAATGGGTTAAAAATGTCATTGATGTAGCGTTTCAGTATCGTTGACAAACCGTGACAAACAACTGTTCTGCAACCGTTGCATTACCGAAATGCAACTTGACAAATTATCGCTCTTTTTACGTTACAAGTAACGTTATGTCAACTCTTCGGGAAAACGTGATGTAACGGGATTATGCTACTTGGGGTTACCCATATACTGCAGTTTCATCCTCATTAGGAATCATCAGTCGGGAATTAGACAAAGAAAAAGCAATATATAAACATTTTTCGCATCTATAATATTTAGTTAGAAATAACCGAGTCCGACAATTTCTCCCACGGTAATTTTTCAAAACTAGCGTAATAAAAGCGCAGCTTTACAACGCTAATTTATGCGAGATTTAATGAAGTTATTATTATATTAATTATATTGTATTAATATTCTATCTATTGTATTAATATTGTATTAATATTCTTCTATTATATCTATATTAATATTCTTATATCTATATATGTATATTAATACTCTTATATTATTTATCTTATCAATATAACTTCATTATATTAATATATAATAATATTAATATAATGAAGTTATTATTATATTAATATTAGTATATTAATACGAGCTTTAACGAAGTTAGGGGAAGAGAAAATCCCCCAACCCCTCAACCCGATAACTTTTAACAAGTGAAATTCTGCAGCAAATTGTACATTATCTTCGATTGCTCTAAAGGAAAGGTGCCCTTCATTTGGGGGATTAAGGGGATCAATTGTCACGCCCTCCGGTTTGGGAAATCAAAGTATTAACATGTGGTGGAAGTATTTTTTGCTGTTTTTTTGGTGTAATTTTCATTGAGAATACACTATTTGCGCTTCCATACCCCCTGAAAAAGAATCAAAATGACCACCTAAAGTGGATCTGGGTGTTCTTCTCCCAGAAAAGTTTCGAAATTGTACTTCTTACCCAGGAACTAAACGATGTTTGATGATATTAGAAAGAGAAATTCGGGGGTGATCCATCAGGACTGTTAATTAGTGAACAAGTTGCCCTCCCTAGCTTTGAGAAATCAATTAATTTTCAATGAGTAGGCGTGGTTTTTATTGCTTTCCAAAGGAATATGCATTATGTTTGCACCCTTTAACCCCTGCTCCCTTCTCCGGGAAAAAATTTGAATGATGTGCTTAGGGTGTTCCCCAGAAAATTTTTCAAACTGAAATAATAAAACCGCGATTTGCTTGAGTTTTTAAAATTGGCCGTTTTCATGTTTGAGTTGGTTTTTACGTTTAATTTTGGTGAACGCCGTCCCTCTTACAATTGTAGATTTTCTTATTGTAGATCTAGTTTTTGCTTTGATTCACCTGGGTGCAAGTTACCTTTCTGAGAGGTAGTTTACATAACGGTCATTTTCGGAAATTGAGGAGTCAAGTTTTGGCGGTCAAGAGTCGCGTTTTTTTTTTTTTTTTTTTTGATATAGAAATCCTAAAAATGCAATTTTAGTGCTATATTTGGTCGTTCAAGAGAGGGGTCATGACCCCCGCTCTCTAGATCTGCTTCTGATCCTATAAATATGTGCAGAAGCCAATCAAGATTTAAGGGAGCCCTCACCATCACGCTGTTTTAAGTAACTCTTATGATATTGCAAACCTTTACCCATTTAAATTTATCTTTGCCTCTCTATAAGTAGTAGAAAGGAGGCTAAGATGACGGAATTACATTCACTGTAATCGTTTTATTCATATAAGCATGTGTCAAAGTATTTTTTTTTAATTCTGAGGTGTTCTGTAAAGAAATAAACTGAAAATGATGTCGGAGTGAAGTGTTTTGAGAGCAGTAAAACCGGCAAGATTTATTTTTCTTGCTTGTGGATCTAATTTTTTGACTCCATAACGTAAGGAATTACTCGACAAGCGCAACTTATTTCTTTTCTTCCATCAAATATTTGTAAAATACAAGTTCTAATGCAAAATACAATGTGTATCATCGGACTTTAACAATAGGATGTGGTATTGAAAATGAAACTCATAACGAAAACGGAAGAATAGGGTGAGATGACTAATGGCTAGGCGGGTAAGAGGATGAGTGGATTGTTCCCCAAGCAGCAAAATCTCATCGGAACCCGATCAATCAAACCCGATAAAATCCTCATCGGCCGATGAACGGATGCCGATGAATTCTCATCGGGAATTAATCCAATATGTCTCATCGGCAATAGTAGAATCCGATCATCTGTATTCCATGAGTTTTGCAACCAGTAGCATCGCTACGGGGGGGGGGGGGGGGGGGGCAGGGGGGGTCCACCCCGGGTGTCACCCGTCTAGCGGGTGACAATCGGAGCGGATGAAAAAAAGAGAAAAAAAAAGAGAGAAGGAAGAAGAAAAAAAAAAAAAGAAAAGGAAAAAAAAAAGAAAAGGGGGAAAGAAAAAACCGCCATATTTTTTTCTTTGTTTGCGGGGTGGGTGGGTGGGGGTGTTAGCCGGGTGACACCCATGTGAAGGTTGACACCAAAATAGTTGAAAGTGTCTATGAAAGATTCTTCATTTCTGAATTTTATATTCAACATGGACAGATGCATTTAATCTTTCATAACTAGTAGCAAGAGTACGAGCGGATTTGCGCCGGTAGACACCATTCTGGAAGTAAGGAGGTGACATTCATAACTCATTTAAGAGAATAAAAAAATATAAATATTTAAATCCTGATGTATTTTAGATTACATTTATGCAGTAGCGTCGCTACTGGGGGGGGGGACGGTTCATCCCGGCGATATCCTTATGCGGAGTGGCACCCGTAATGTATTTAAGACGTTTTTGAAAAATATAAATATTGTCTTTCTGAAATTTCGCACAATATTTAGAGTTACATCTAATTTATCAAATCTTGTGGCATTAGTTGGGAGAGGGATCATCAGTTCGAACACGCAAAATGTATCACAGAGCTTCTGAAAAATCCAGTATTTCCTTTTTGAAATGTCCGCCATTTTTTTCCAATTTCGTATAATCTATGCATATAACTCTGGGTAGGAGCGGGGTCGTTTGTACCACGTGATACCCTTCGAAGGGTGATCCCAAAATATAGTTAACAATTTTGAAAAATGTAAACGTGTGGTTTCTGAATTATCACCTAATACTTCAGTGGCGTACATATGTTTTTATTTTGGAGGGGGCCCAAAAGCCAAGCTTAGCCGTTCTCCCCCTCCCCACTTCTTCCTTTTTTTTTTTTTTTGTATTTGCTGTAAAGCTCAAAGAAATTTTTAAAGTTTAAGTAAAATATTGTTATTTTTGGCATCGATGGTGAATAAGGGACTTTTAGGCTCCTTCCGAAATTTTTTTCAAAATTGAAGTTACTTTTATACTATATCTTAGATGACGTTGGAGGATCGAGACTCTTTTCGGAAAGTCACTGAAACTGAAACTCTAAACACGCAATTTTAGGCTATCTTTGGGGACGTTAAGGGAATTGGGAAGACTCGAGGGATCTCTTCTGAGATATTTTGACACTGGAAGCACAACTCAGGATATGTTCGGTTATGATAGAGTAAAGAAGAAGGAGTGGGGGTTCACTCCTGATTTTTTTTTAAATTGAAGTCCGTTTTAAATAATCTTCGGGAAGGAAAATTTTGGAGATCCTCTCCTGAAAGATTTTCGAAACATAGAAACGCAATTTCGGATTCACTTTGAAGATGTAAAGTTATATTATAGTTATATTACCATGGTGTAACCTTACACCAAATATATCGGTTAAGTTACTCCATAGCAGTGGAGGCAGCACTGCTGACACCGTATTTATGGAGTAAGGTCTCACAATTTTTCTTTTTGCAGTGAAATAATTATAAAACTAAAGTTTTTCTAATAAATTTAACGCATTAGTTTCAAGGCTAAATCTAAGCAAGCATTTGTTTTGTAAAGAGAAGAAATAGGCGGTATAATGAAAGCTATTTGTATATAGCCTACTTCTCTCAATTTTTTATTTTAAATTTCATTGTATGTTTTAGAATTAATCAGAATAGAAAGATAATTAGAGCAACTGAAATTTTTGACTGTTGTCATCAAGAAATCATATATTTAATTTATTTAATACTTTTTATTGCGAATCAAGCTCACAGAAATAGTTTTTAGATTTAAAAATCAATTTTTATGTTTTTTATTTAGGTTATCTTTAAAGATGTCAGGAGAAAAGGCCGATCTAGGGAGGTACCAGCCGAAATTTTTCGACGTTGAAGTTTTAAGAATGCAATTTTAAGCTAAATATTGAAAGGATAAGGGGAAGTGTGCTCTATATTTTTTGAAACTAAAGGTTTAAAAATGTACTACTTCTAGCAGGGGTGCCCATTACCTTCAAGAGCCAAAGGCTCACCATCCTCAAATTAAACGAAGATCCCTCTAAAAACGAGAGCTACACTTAAAAGAAATTAAAGAAAAAAAAAAAACTTCGAAAAATAGTTTAATGGTGCCGCTTGCGCCAGATGGGAACCCTAGCTTTTAGGCTTTATTTGACAGCGTAAGAGATAATAAATGGATTTAGCGGCTTTCCCGGAAATTTTTTGGCGTAGATGTTGAAATTCGGGAGCTCTCTTTTCCAAAAACGCATTTTAGTTCTGAAGACGATAGAAAAGTAAGGGAAAGATCAACTAAAGGAAATTATTTGAATTTTAAATCTCCAAAACGCGCCATGTTTGACCGAGGTATTGGAGAAGAAGCATAAAAGGAGTTCTCATCCGAAAATTTTTGGATATTTAAACTGGAATTAAATTTCACGGACTAAAAGCAAAATTTTAAGATATCTTTGAACTTTTCAAGTGGTGTCATTAGCCATCTTTGAATTCGCGATTGGCACTGCTCTTAAATTTACAGCCCTCGGAAGTTGCAAACCGGTACATGGGCTTTGACTTTCCGCCCTAAATCCGTCACTGAGAAGCAACTATCATTTCATTTCACTGCCCGTAACGAGATAGAAAGTTACGGGGCCCCTTTAGCTCGACAGACCCGGCTTTTACCTACTATTAGGTTCTTCACATTGAACTTTAAAATAAAATAAGTTTTCTTTCGGAACTGCGCCCGATCTTATTGAAAATATCATTATGAAAGGGGTATGTCACAGTTCCTGTCGGGGTAAGGAATATTTATTAAAATAAACATATTACCATAATGTAGTAACAGCGTTGACTTAACAAAAAAAAAATAAACATTACCAGTTTTGTCTCACCAATGTTCGATTATTAGCCGTTCGTTATTTGGCAGATACCAAAGGGGTTATTCATGCTTCACTGGCTGAAACATGCCTCGATCGAAGGGAGCATATTTTCAGGAATAACTTCACAAAATGTTGAAGAAAAAACAGCAAAAATCAATTTTTTTCAGAGTATTAAAACATGCGTGGGGTCATGTTTCGCATTAGTTAGGCTTAGCATATACTAAAAGAGCTAATTATATTTTTTGCTTACTTACTCATGTTTTGCTGTCATGTATGTAGCAAATGTGTTTGTGATCCTTTGGCTTGAATCTTGTAAATCACGTGGTAAAGGGGGAACAATCGCAAGATTTTTGATGTAACGCTATTATAAAAAGGGCATGGTTTTAAGATTGGAGAACACGGTGGCCTCGGAAAAAGTCGATTGTAGTCGTCAGAATCTAGCCTAATCCAACAACCAGGAAGATTGCTATTGAGGAATTGTCGAACGTCTGCAGATAACTGCAGGGGAAGGGAGGGGTGGGTGCGGTTGTCTCATCTTGTTAGAAAATTAATGACTACGGATCCGAGCATTGGTATGTTGTAGATGTATGTGTCTGAGTGTAGTGGTCAGAACCTCGTCTAATCCAACGACCAGAGAGCTCGTTATTGAGGAAATGACAAAAATTTGCAGATACTAATTGAGGCTAGGGATGTGGTTGTCCCAACTTGTTGAAAAATGAGCGCTTACTAATATGAACATGTTACAACGAGTGAAGCAGCAGTTAAATTTCAGATTTGATATCTGCCGCAAAGTGAAATGTTCACATATTGAACTTTGCGAATAAAAACTTCTAATGTTTCTCTCTGAAGCAAAGTCAAAGTTGTTGCTGTATCGATAATATATGCTTTAATAAGATTTTCAAGCCCTGAGGGGTATTATGATACATTTTATTACATTTATATATTTAGTATGCACACAGATACTCATCGGAAGCCGCGTAGTTCAACCTAAAGAAGTTTCAAATCAGTGGCGGGTCCAGAGGAGGGGCTGTGGGGGCCATGGCCCCCTCCGAGAGCGGAGAGAAATTTAAAAAAATGAAAACTAGGTTTTGCATATTTAAAATTCTATTAACTGTACCACTACCACTATTTTTTACACAGAAGCAAATCTAGTTTTTTTTTTTCTTTTTTTTCTTTTTTCTTTTTTTTTTTTTTTTTAATATTTTCAGCCTTTTCAAACAATTCTCCAGACAGTAACATCTCTAGCTGAAACAAGAAAAAGAACGATTTTCTAATTTGGTAGAATTTTTTTCTTTTTAAGCATTTGTTTCTTCCTTGTTTAATTTTTTTTTAAAATAAGTAAATTTCATGTTTTGATGAAAGTTATATAATCTGGCTTTTCAAACTCTTAATTAAACACGAATTTTATTTTATTTTATTTTTTGTTAAAGTATTTACCATAACTTGTTTGGTATTTTTTCAGTCATACATCAACTGATACTTATAAACAATGCTCACTAAATTTTAGACATGGATTAATGTTGGCTAATATTTACTGTGATTGTCTTGTAGTTTTATTTTGCTTCAAAATTGCAAATGAAAGTAAATTTACATGTTTGTATGTTAGGAAATCTAGATTTTAACCGCATTCTTTTGTTTATAACTAATGTATGAAATTTCATAGTTAACTATTGAAGAAGTTTTAGCCAAAGCACTTTTTTTATAAACCAATCCCTCCCCCTTCTTTCCCCTTTTTACATACACAGAGGATGGCCCCCTCCGAGAGCTTGTTCTGGACCCGCCCCTGTTTCAAATAGTCCTTTACAATTCTATAAATCTGAGACACAGCCATTGATCTTTTTAGAATTTAGAAGTGATACATTTTTTAATGCAAGCTTTTTATAAAGTGTATTCCACCAGAGGCAAGACAACATTTTTCTATGCCTGCCCTCTTCATTGTAGGCAAATAGAAACGAAGCGAGAGAGCAATAACCTTTTGTTTGACATTAATTAGACGTGTACTAAGTGTTTGGATAGTGAGATTGAAAATCTTTTCCCTCTTGGCCTTATGTAATCGGTTAACATTCAACTTTCTTTTTTCCCCACTTTTCCCACCTTAGCATGAGAGATCCTTTTCGAGCATTATGGAAGGATTGCATAATGAACTATTGACAGAAATATACGATAGTGACTTTCTCAATTCCCTCTTATCAGTCATAGTGAAAGCAATCAAACGCTCTGTTGTAGTAAGAGATTCATGAACCTTAAAAAGTGTTTTTCTGATCGCCTGTCATTTTAAATATCGTATAGTCTCCATAATCGAAGTTCCAAGGGACTGGCTAAAAGCTTCGAATTATTCGTAGCTTGAATTGTAGGAAGTTCCCACAGCGTTCTCAAGAGTTAGCGACTCAACGGAATCTTTGAGATAAAGGAATATTCGAGTTATAAGTCTTCGAGTTATCGAAACTCCACTGTACATAGGATTTAACAGTTTTGAATGTTTCATGTTTTTCTGCTTCCCGAAAGTTTTTTTTTTCTTTTCAAAGTTGGCCTTTAAACTGGCAATTTTGTACTTGATACTGGGAAAATCCTGCGGAAGTTGAGTGACCAATAAAAGAGAATATCCCCTAAAAGAGATAATATGTAAGGGAGCTAAGCAAAAGTGGATTATTGTCCCCAAAGAGCCTGGGCAACTAAATCACAAAAAAAAAAAAAAAAAAAAAAAAAAAAAAAAAACATTCTACATTGCTGAATTCAAATAATGCAGTTGAAGGAACGGCATCAACATCTAAGATCTCAACAACAAGTGAGGCTGTTTCTTTGATATTGGAACAAGGCAAGTTAAGCATGTGTTTTATTTTTATGCATATTAAAACTATAAGTAGTAAGCGCACTCTCACTTACACCAATAACCAAAGTAAAGAAGAAACTTTAAAAGATACCAAAAGAGGAAACTACACACAATGCAAAAGGAAACTTTTGAAGTTTTAACACGCTCGACAATATTGAAAATATTGCATACTGAAAACGTCTAAAGAGATAAAAATAAATTAAACTAACACGCAGACACAAAACTAAATGTTTAATAAATAAACCTTTTTTTTTTAAAAGAAATTTATAACTGGAATCAAAGTGCGTTGAAAGCAACCTTTAAAAGTTGGAAAGTGAGAACAAGTTAAGTCTTTTGGAGAAAATGTCAAAAAAGTATATTTTCATGCCATCATTCTTCCCCACAATGTAGAATAACGTGCAATGAAACTTAAAAATACAGTGACCGTTTTTTGTACTAATTGTTTTCTCATTAATGAGCAAAAGTATAAAGTTACCATTCAATAAATCGTGAAATTAAATCCTTTAAAGCATGGCTCATTTTACCCCAATAGTGACCTTTTTTACCACACACTATGGGGTAAAATGAGTCATTGTCAAGACATTTTATAACTTATTTATCAGTATCAATATTTGTTCTTGTAGAGATATTTCACTTTGAATGCTATAAGGAATATATATATTTGCATATCCTGAGCAGTTCATTCAGTCTGAATGAATCAATATATTTTTCGCTGTCAAAGCTTTATTTTAAAATTGCTCTTTTTCGACCCATTTTACCCTACCTATCCTACATTGTTTTTAGGTATTTATGGTCAAGCGAATTGTTAAGTTTATTGTAAATGCGTGAATATAGCAGAAATAACGTAAAGTGGCAGATAGTCAACTATGAGACTAGTATAGCATAGATAGACAACTATGAAAATGAAAACGACGAAGCTTGCCTGTAACAAGGTTTAAGTTGAAGCTTATGAGGAATACGAATACATGAAAAACAGAAAGATTCTTATTTTATATTGTAGCTTAGTAGCGAAATTGAAATTATGAAAATCAAACCATTATTCTGAAATTAGTTAAATAATAATCACCCAAACTGAAAGGAGACTTTTCTGGCTCCAGCTTGGAGATCTACAGTATTCTTCCGTTTCTTAAAATTGGTTGCTAAAACAGTCATATTCTATCAATTAAAAAACAATTTACGTTTTAAATTACAGAGCAAAAAAAAAGATAAAGAAGTAAAAGTAAACAAATCATGGAGTTTTCAGGTAGTCAACGAAGACTCACTATTGGTCAAGCAATGCGTTAGGCTTGAAGTGGATTTTATCCCACCTCTAATTCAAAGCCCTCATTTTAGTTTGACAGCCGGTTTTTAAGTGTTTTCGATTTCAAATTTTGACATTTCCTTTGTAGGAGATTAAATTGTAAAAACTTTTGTGTTTCCTATAGTTCGATAGTCTGAGCACATAGCTTTAACTGCTGTGGCAATTTACTTTATTCTGGCACACGGCCAACATGATAAAGGTCCTTTGGCATAAAGCCAAGGTACTTTAATCCTGCTTTCGTCGTTCTTTGCACTTTCTTTGCAAGAAAAACTATACAAAAAAAACAAAACATTTTGACAAAGTGTCTTGAGCCGACAGTTTTTCTACTTGACTAGCAAGAATAAACAAAAGTGTCAAGATGACTTATTTCGTATAGTAAAGAATGACAAGATTTAATTGTATTTTCACGCATAGATGTATATCTTATTTCAAGAAAGTTCAGAATACATGATACTTACTGCGTGTCAGTGAACTTTACTTTAAAATATTGATTTCAAACTTGTTTAACTTTTGAACGAAACTTGCTCCTCCTTTTCTTGATTAAAAAATATTTTTTCTTTTATTTCATGTCCTTTAAGAATCAAATAAATGTTTCTTTTATTGTAAAACAACAACAGGATGGAGTCAAATACCTTTGACACTGTAAAGTTCATTGAAAGTAAGATCAAGATCAACTTACTAAAGTATTTTTACATCTTACTATATACTTTAAAGAAGTATTATTTTCTGTATTTTAACATAGTTTCTTATTATGTCTGTCAAATAAATCCCTATTCCGATGTTCGACGACAAATTGGTCATCAATTGCTCAGAGCCATAAGTGTAAGTAAGATTTGATACGCATTCTGTTGCATGAAAACTAATGCGCTCAAGAAGAAATTGAGCCAGATCTACGAACATTAGTATGCTAATGTGATGAAGCATTTCTTATTTATTTTTACGGAAATGTATGGGATTTTAATGTTCATAAAATGTATTTAGGATGTAGACAGCTTTGTGATATGGGTTATAAGGACAGCTGTATTTGTGTACAATTAAAAAATAAAATTGTCACTTTTTTTTTCTCTTTGCACATAGCATTACACCGCGATATAAATGCTCAGTAAGCGATCCGAAATGTCGCTTTTCATTTTGGCTGATATGCTACTAAGTCGGACGCTCTTTTCGGAAGTCTACTTTCGGAATTTGAAGAAGGGAAAAAGATTTTCTTTTAAAATTTCATTATTTACTGCACGTCAAACTGTAGCAAAGTTGAATAGATCGAAAGCTCTCATTTATTAATTTTCTCAAAAATCCTGGATGTATGGACGAAAAAGACGTATAATGTAGGTTATATTCTGTTTCTTTGCTTGCGACATGAATCTTGTTGATTTTAAATGGTGCTTGCTTCAAAAAACAAACGTCGACAGAAAGTAAACGATGCTGTGCTCGAACTTTTTGTCATGTTTTACAAAATAAAAAAAAAAAAAAGAAAAAAAAAGAAAGAAAAGGTCTGAATGGAAAACTAGTGTTGTGATCAGTGGTTGGAAAAACTACATTTCTTTTGTAGCGAACTACAACTACAACTACTTTGTTATAAATGTAGTTAACTACAACTACTTTTTAAAAAATGTATCAACTACAACTACTTTTTAAAAAATGTATCAACTACAAACTACTTTTGAAATGTTGTCGCTACTTCGCTACTTTTTAAAAAATAAATAAACAAAAAAGCATACACCAATTGTGGATTGAACGAAAAAATTCGAAAAGTGTTTTAGATTAATAAATTCACTTATTTGGACACGGAATATTAGTAGAACTCTGTCTACTTTTTTTTTTGCTCTAATTTGTCCTTTTGAGAATTTTTTTTACAATTTTACGAATATACGCGGCAAGCAAGAATTCAAAAGTTGAAAGATTGAAAAAATTAACCTTCAAATTTCTAATAATTTCTTGCCAGAGAATGTTTAGAATTGTGAAAATTATTTGTCGGAATGTGGAAATTATGATGCCAAATAAACCAATGACGTCAAACAGATAGAATGTATGGCGTCAAAATGATGTATCTAAGATCAGCTCACATTTTTATAGTTCTTATTTCTCATTGCGTCCGCTGATGCTTTTGTGCAAGATGTGCACCTATCAGATTCGATTAAACCAGATTTGAAAGAATTTCTTTCTTTCTCTATTTTTTTTTTTTAATTTTTTTATTCATTTATTTTTATTCTTATTTTTTTTTTTCAATTACAAATTTAAAAGCAGTTTTCAGAGATCGCTACAAACTACGATTTGTTTGCATCGTGCAACTCACTACTCTACTTTTTCTGAAAAGTAGTGCGCTACACTACAAACTACTAAAAAATGTAGCTACTACAGTAGTTTCGCTTACTTGTAGCGCGCTACTTCCGACCACTGGTTGTGACAACCTCTTGGGAAAGTTCGTTGAAGTTAGCCAAAATATGGGTAAATAAACGAGTAAAAAGTGAGATGATGTTACCTTTTCCAATGAGAAAACGTTTAGTTTGGATGATTCTGAGGGTTTACTATACTTCTAATATAATACCCGTAAAGATGAAGGGGGGAAAAATCCCCTAAACGTATATTTAGTGGTAGCTTAGAATGGAAGATTCGGCTCTCAGAATGTGGAGAAGTTTCGCAATGGACGGAACAACTCCGGTAGTTTATGTGCAACGCAAAATGAACTCTGAGAGTTATGTTAATATACTGAATGATAATCTTTTATCAGAAGCACCGTTAATTACAAATGGAGAATGCTCGTTCTCCCTGGATAATGCTTCATGTTTCTCTAACTTAGAAATCATGGTTTCATGCAAATTGCATGAAATTACTTGACTGGTCGGTTAGAAGTTCTTATCGAATTCCAATGTAAAAATTGTGGTGTAAGCTGGTACACGAAATGTACATAAATGGTATTAGATAGTAAACTTTACTTAAAAAGTGTGGAAAAAACTGTCTAATAACGTTTTGAACGGACTCGAATTCCCGCATGACGGCAAGACTGATAAAAATCACTGTGAAAAAAATGAGAGTTAGTAATTATTATCCTAATAAAGTGTGTTGAATTAATTGCCGGAAATATATTAATCATCATGCGCACTGCATTTATTGACTGGATGGGAAGTTCAATATTAAAATTCTTAAACTTTGATGGGAAAAAAAGTGCCATAAGTACTCTGGAATAGAAATATTTTAGCTCTTGAATTATTCACTAAATTTTTTTCTTTTATATTAATCTTCTTTGTCGTACTTACAGTGCAGTAATGTATTTAGCGATTAAAACAAGAAAATAAAAACAGATTTATTACTTTTGTGTTAAAGTTTTCGTATTTTCTGTTGTCTATATCTGCTAGATATATCGTTTAAAATTTAGTAAAATTATGTATCTACCACTAATTCATTATTTATTTATTCATTCAGAAAAATTTATCTTCGACTCCACATGATATGCTGCAGTTATATTCTGCTCTTTAAAATATTGTAACCTTTTTTTTTTCATTTACAACCGACATCAGGCTATCTGAAGTTGCAATAAGATATTTTTGCCACCAAGAACTATAATTTGGGATGGTTTTACCCATCTCTTTTGCATCCGAAAGCGAACTACTGCGTGTGTGATGTTAACTTTTAAAAACATGACATGATATGCTACTATTATTCTGCTCTTTAAAATATTGTAAACTTATTTCTGTTCACTTAAAATCGACATCAAGTTATCTGTGAAATTGCAATAAAATATTTTTGAAACCAGAACTATAGTTTGGGATTGTTTTACCCATCTCTTTTGCATCTTAAAGCGAACTACTGCGTGTGTGATGTTATTCGTATTTTCTGTTGTCTATTTCTGCCAGCTGTACCATTAAAAATTTAGTAAAATTACGTGTCTGCCACTTATTCATTATTTATTTATTCATTCAGGTAGATATAAATGTATCTTCTACTCTAGATGATATGCTGTGATTATTCTGCTCTTTAAAATATTCTAAACTTTTCTTTTTTTTTTCATTTACAACCGACATCAGGTTATTTGTGAAATTGCGATAAAATATTTTTGCCACCAGAACTATAGTTTGGGATGGTCTTACCTATCACTTTTGCACGTGAAAGCGAACTACTGCGTGTGTGATGTTAGTTTTTAAAAACATGACATGGTATGCTGTGATTATTCTAATCTTTAAAATATTGTAAACTTTTTTTTTTTCATTTACAACCGACATCAGGGTTATCTGAAATTGCGATAAAATATTTTTGCCACCAAAACTATAGTTTGGGATGGTCTTACCCATTTCTTTTGCATCCGAAAGCGAACTACTGCGTGTGTGATGCTATTCGTATTTTTTGTGGTTTCTTTCTGTAAGCTATACCTTTAAAAATTTAGTAAAATTATATGTTTGTCCCTTATTTGATATTTATTTATTTATTCATTGCGGCAGATATTAATGTATCTTCTACTCTACATACTATGTTGCGATTATTCTGCTCTTTAAAAAATAAAATTTTAAACTTTTTTTTCCACTTACAACCAAAATTAGATTATTAGGCAATAAAATATTTTTGCCACCAAAACTATGATTTTGGATGGTCTTACCCATCTCTTTTGCATCCGAAAGCGAACTACTGCGTGTGTGATGTTAGCTTTTAAAAACATGGGGGGTTCCAGGTCGAGTTACTCCCTCCGCCTGAGAGCGTTGTCCGATCAGATGGCAGGTAGGCACCAAGCCGGTTCTTTGCGAAGAGTGAGATATATAAAAGCTTGCAAGGGAAATGTGGGCTGAGTTTCCGCCATGTGGTTCTTAGCTCTCTTCTTCGCGACGTCCACATTTGCTCAGAGTAAGTATTTTCGTTTCGTTTTTTGCTAAACCGCATAAAGGCCTTGAACTCCATCTCTCGTGGCTTTGAAAATATTATGGAGAAGATTAAATGATCCTAGAAGCTAACCTATTCTAGTGGTCTTGTTTTTTTAGTTCGTTTAAAATTGAAAGATGAATTATTTCAAATATTTAATATGTTTTAATTAGTTATGAGGAAGTCACCTGCAGAACTCAGTTGTTTGTGCTTTCGTTCATGTTCAAGAAAATAGTTTTGGAAGTAAATTATTTTGAAAATAAAAAATGAAGTGCTGAAATGCGAACCAAATTAAAGAGTAGATTAAATTTTACTTAAAATATGTTAAAACATATTCTTTGGATACAAAATCTCAGCAAACTGAAGCAATGGTTAAAAAAAGCGTAGAATAGAAAACATCGAGAAATAGATAAAAACAAATAACAGAAAGCGAAAATTCTTTTCATATTAAACAGAAGTTATTTTTTTCTAGCATTATGATCCTTAACTGTGGAAGCTTGCTTGAAAGTAGTTACATATAATTAATTTGTGTAACAGCTAAGATACCAATATAAGATCATTAAGTGCACATGAAATTGATAGTGTTGGCGCTTAATGAGTCTCCTAATGCTTCTTTAAATGTTACGAACGTTAAAATAAATCTAATATACTTGTTCTTATTCTAGTTTAGTTTTATGACTGCTAAGATACCAACTCAAGATAATTAAATTCCTACTAAGAGTTTTTTTTTTTTTTTTGAGCTAAATTATGCTTCTGATGCGTTTTCGAATGTTTGATTTTTTTTTTTTTGAAGTAAATCCAATACCGCAGTTCAGTTTGCTTTAAAATCGTGCTCCTTTTTGGATTCATTTCTAGTCCAATCATATAATACCAGTAAATATATTTCCATACACAATGGAACAGTCTGAAGCTAATGAATAGCTTGGTTAGTACGTGTTATAATTTCTGCTTTGTACATTGAAGCTAGCAAAATGTATTGGGTACAATTTTTCGTTTCAAATTGAAAGATAATTTTGTCATATTATGAATCATATCACCAAATGAGTCTATCCCAATCCCAATGGAGATCTTTTGGGGTGGATCTTTAAGGGGGGCACACGTGAACCCCTAAAATTATAAATGAAAATTGTAAGTAACTCATTCATTTTGCATCATCATCACAAAATTTTTACAGGATTTCATCCCTTCTAGGTTCAATAGATGCAACTGACAGCTAAAATAACTTAGTTTTAATTGCAGCTATCATAACTTTGTTCATAAAATAAGAATTCTGTCTGTAGAAATGTCGATACTTCCTGATTGGGTGTATTTAACATTAAAGTGAATTTTAAACAAAATAGACTACTATTACACTGCAAAAAAAAAAGCTGTTGTTTTTACAGTATAGTACTGGCAACAGAAGTTGAAGTTTAAAACTGCAAAAGCACTTTAATAAACTAAAACTAGCTATTTTACAGTTTATTACTGTAAAAAAAGCAATTTTACAGTTTGTTACCGTAAAATTAGCAATTTTACCATTATATGAACTGTAACACTGTAAGAACAACAGTATAATACTGGCAGCAAAGGTTCCAGTTTAAAACTAAAATGCACTGTAATAAACTGTGAAACTAGTTATTTTGTAGTTTATTACAGTAAACTAGCAAATTTACCGCTTACTACTGTAAAATTGCAATTTTAGTTTATTACTATAAAACTATTGCTGAATTAGCTGTATTATACTGTAAAATCAACATCTATTTTTAGTGTACCATCCTTATTCACACTGAGTTACTTTTAACATTATTGTGCAATTTTTTTCTTTTATTCTCATATTAACTGAACCTTTGTTCAAAGCGTGTAAAATTTCAACTATGGTAGCCATTGTTTATGTCTTGTCTGGTCAAATGTGTTAAAACGTCATTGCTACCCGTGCCATTACCATAGAACGTAAAAGTTATAATCACGTGGTTGGAATGATAAACTAGCAATTTTACAATTTACTACTGTAGATTAGGACTTAGGACCAAATGATTTTATATAAGGGCATCTATACTAATAATGTAAAGCTGAAGAATTTGTTTTTTTGTTTGAACGCTCTAATCTCAAGGACTACTGGTTAAAATTGAAAAATTCTTTTAGTGTTGAATAGTCTTTTTCATCAGGAAGGCTTTAGGCTATATAACATTACGCTATATGTAAAGAGTTATTACAGTTTAAAAGTAATAATGGTCGAAAAACACGAGCGGATTAGTTTCCACTCTTCTCGAGAGATGCCGTTTGTTAAAAGCATTGTTTTGGCAACTGTGTGTAGCTCTGGTTGACAATGGAGCTGGCTTGAAGGCCCATGTGGTCGGCTTCTTACGAAATGGTTGTCTTCAGCAAATTGATTTTTGAATGCGTGTTTGTTTGATATTCAGGAACATAATTTGTTTTGTCGGATTTTTCTATTGGGTTTTGTTTTCTTTATTTTTGCAATGATTGTTTTTGTTATAATAGTTGAAGATAGTTACTTATTTATTTTTCTCATTTTTTGTACAAGCTTTGTTAGTTATTTGTTCAGAGGTAGCCCGTGCAAAACCGGGCCACGCAGCTAGTTGTATTCGTAAGATTTTAGATGCTTGATTTTTTTAAATTAATTTTCAAACTGCGAATGTTTTTCCAGACAAGTTGAATTGAGGATCATTAGAAAAATTATTCGAAGATTATTTTTAAAAACTTCAACGTTTTTGCATTTTTATCATTTTAATTTTGGTTTTCTATGATAAATTTATATATTTGTTGATCATTTGTTTCATGAAAAAAAGAAAGGATTAAAAAAAAGGGGGGGGGGGGATCCGTAATGAAAATTTTTGTCAAATTTACATAAGCTTAACCGTCAATATCTCTAAAATAAATGAAGATGCTTTGTGAACTTCGGCAGTTTAGCAAAAATAATTGTATTGTTTTTCTAAAAAAACGCTAAACTGCATTTATTGTGAAAAGTTGAAAACTGGAAAATTTCGGGTCCAAAATAACACTTTTCTAGAGAATTGTCCGTACACCGATAACTCGGTTACGTCATCCAGAGACTGCGGTTTCACCCTTGTTTTGGACTTACGAGTCTAGAATAGCAATAACCGAGCTGGGGGCGGATGCCCTCTCATTGAAGCTGGGATTAGCTACACAAAGCCTCAGCCCTGGTTTGCAGCAGTATAATGCTCCTCCGAAAAGTTGACTTCCGACACTAACAATCTCTTTTTCGGGTAATAGAAAAAGGTAATTGTCGCTGATTTTTAGTTGAAATACTTCTACAAAAAGGCTACGATGGCAACTCATTTCAGCTTCAGTTACCTTTCCTATTACCCGAAAAATTGGTGAATATTGTCAATGTCGGAGGTCAACTTACCAGAAGAGCAATATAACGTACAGCTATTCACTTTGTCTCGCCTTAGTATGGCTGCTGTTTATGTCCTTGGAAGTTCAGAAGTTTCTGGAGAGCTGTGATTCCTTGCAACCCCTATTCATAGGAAACATATGTTACACCATGTTGCTTTCTCGTTTTAAGTCATTTTATAAAAATTTTAGTGTTTGTGTTTAATTAAAAATTCCTCAGATGCTTTCATTTTCGACCTTTAATTTCTAGATTGTGGAGTTACACGGTACGGCAATATTTCTGAACGAATAGTCGGAGGAAGACTTGCGTCCAGAGGAGAATTTCCATGGCAGGTAATAATATTTTAAAAACTTATTGTTTCTTTTAAAATCGTAGTGCTTATGCTACAACTCGAGAAAGTATAAATATAACAGCTTATTGAATTTACTCCCCCCTTCCCGCGAAGAGTAAAAATTTATTGTAAACCTCAGTGAAAGCTAAAAAATTATTCTGAAATCTGTGCCCATTATTTTCAAATTCAAATCAAATTTAGAGATAATTACTGCAAGTGGTGAGAGAAAATCTAGTCTGTTTTGGGGAATAGAGAAACAGATGGTAATAGTAGTTTGATAGTTGCTGTTATTCAGCACGATTTATGAAAACTTTTCAATGGAAGCCGCCACATAGTTTAATTTTTGCAGGCATTTAATTCTAAGCTTAAAAAAAGTTTATGTATATCCCTTAGCTTCTCACTGCCTTTTTTCAAGAAAAAGATAGGTACTACACAGTGCAGTAAATGCTGACTCAACGTAAGTTTCACACTCAAAATAAAAGAATAATGGATTATTCATTTAATACGCATAAAGGAGAAATTCGTCTAATAAGTCATTTGTTTAGATTCTATAAACACAAATAATGTCCAACAAAATTAATTTTTAGAAAATTAACTCAGAATTTCAAATGCTTTTTAGAAAATGCTTTTTAGAAATACTTTAAGGTCCATTTGAGATTATTTTTAATTGATTATATGCAATTCATCAATAAGTGCCTAAACTTGATTTTTTATTATTCTTTGATTAATAAATACACAATCCTGTAAAATTTAACATTTTCCTTTCCATTTTGGTGTGATTTTTGTGTAAGCGCTATTATATGTATTTAATCAGAGAGAAAGGTTTCTCCAAGTAATTTTCTTTTCCAATTTATACAACAAAAAAGTTAATAGTTTAAAAACTGACAAATGAAAAAGGTGTTATCTTAAGAATATTAGTTTAGCATATTGCAATTTTTTGGTAATGGAAAATGCGGTTGTTTATCAAGTTGAAAGTCATTTCCAAAGTAGAAAAGGAAGAAAAGGGGGGGGGACAAACGAAAAGCTTTGATTTAACTAGGTGAGAACGAGATGGGAACGCATTTCCACTGTCAAAAATATCGAACGTCTCGAACAGACATACTGTTTATTCGACTAAGTTAAAGAAATAAGTTATGGTTTATGTGTAGAATTTTGTTTATGTGAATGTTTGGTTGTTTGTTAAAGTAATAGAGTTGGGTTTTTACAATTTTTGGAAAAGAGATCTATTCTTTTATAGATTAATGTAGAACGTCTCACTATAGAAATTCTATCGTGTTATTTTCACTTTTACAGCCTAGGGCTTCTCGATGGGAGGTCACTGTAGCCTTCCGAAAACTGCTTTATTCAGCAAATTGGTCTTTAGACTGAAATTTTGGACTTCATTGCGGTATTGCAATTTTAAAATCCCCATGTGTCCTTTTAAATGAGATGTACTTATGTGTGCATACCCGTATTTTATCATTTGGCAACTAGAGAATTTCTGCCGTCAAAAACATTCAAATTCAGATCCCTCTCAGAGCAGAGCTCGATTTATTTCGACTTAATTAAGGACCGGGCTAGAGATGAAAATGGTCGGAAAAAAAACCGGAAACTTTCGAAAAAAAACCTGTTTTTTTTCCGTTTTTTTCCAAGAAAGTTTATTTCCACTCCGGAAAAATTGAATTTTTCAAATTTTCAGTAAAATGAAATTTAAAATTTTCAGCATAAAATGATAAATTTAGAAATTTATTATTCTTACGCTATTTTCTTCTTCCCCTCCACCCCAATGCAAGTTGAACGATATTACAATTTGCCTATAGATCAAGGAGAACTGTTAGAGCTGAGAAATTTTAATATATGAACATTGTTAAAAAATTAAACTTTAACTTAAAGTTCAAATTTTAATCCAAAAAATATTTGATCACACTTGTTGAATGCATATGCATCCAGTTTAAAATTCGTTTTAACTTTTCAAAATTACATATCGCCACTGAAAGGTAAAATTATTTCATTATTGATAAGCGCTTATGTACAAAAATTTTCATTTATTAATATGGATTCTTTCATACAAAATGCATTACCTCACTTTTTAACTGATTTTCTTTATGTACTTCCTCTACTTTATGTATGTATAAAATAAATTGTCACATACATATTTAATTTTATATCATAGATTTATCAATTTTCTGTTAAAAATTGATAATTTCCTTTTGGTATATAGATATTTTCCAAAATTTTATATTAATATGCAATATTACTAACATTATGACAGCATATTTACAAAAAATTTATTAACTTAATTTAAATAGTTTACATATCTTTCAAAGATTTTTCATGTGTCTAACAATTCAGAGTTCAAATCGTACTAAGATAATAGTTAATAAAAAAAACTATATTAAAGTAAGTACACTTACCTTTATTGCAAATTCCAAGCAGAATTCAACGCTATGAACTATTAAAACTCTCTCAACACAACAACTCTACACAGAAACTTCTTTAACAAAACCAACGTCCTTTTAGTGAAGAACTAATTTTACTTCTTCATGACATGAATAAGCATAACTTCAGCCACAGAACTAGGTTTCCGCTGACTATGCGAACTAAATGTATATTGCCGTGCTTGCTAAGCACATAGCAGAATCTGCAATTGAGTTCAAACTGACATATTGCATTTTAAAGAGCTGCGCCTCCATACATTTTGTTGTGATGACTTTTTATTCAGCAGATTAAAAAAAAAGTTTCCAATCACAAATGACTACAAAACATTTTATTAATAACACATAGGAAACAGAGAGCAACCTCTGGTAAATTACTCTGGTTTTGTTGAAAAGTAGGGGTACGACTATTGTGCTTAGCAAGGCAGTGCAGTAAGTTGAAACTCCAGTTTAAATTTTGTTCAGGTTTAGAAACCATTACGCAGTTTATAGTTTTCTATTAGAAAGATTAAAAAAAAAGTCATTTAATTTTTATTTGGATTTAGATTGGGTGGGGAAAAACCAGAATTCAGTAGTTTTAATTTTTAAATAGTGAGGTTATATTGCAAGGGAGAAAAATCATTCTGATTTTTCTTTCAAACACTATTATTGATGCCTGAAAGTATCTACTTATTATTTTAAGTTTTAAAGGCAGTCTAAAATAGAAAATTTAATTGTAAGGGTTAGACACACTTTATCCAATATTAACGTGAAATGACGATATGATTCATTTGTGGGGTTTGACCAAGAAAGCTTTGAGTCATAAAACAGAAAGGCTATTTTTTCCTATTAAAACCTACCTAATAATGCGTATTTCTGTCATTAGGAAAAATAATATGTGTTGATTGCATATATTTTTAATGATTAACGTTTTAAATGACACAAGAAAACAAAACTATTAAAAAACGATTTTTTTAATTGTAAAAAAGTCAATTTTTCATTTTTTTCCAATTTTTCCGGAAAGGACGAAACTGCTCTTCACTACCTTTTCATACCCCCACCCCTCCCCAATAAACAATTTCATATTGAAATATTTTTCTTTTCTTACATACTTGAACTTTTGACCTTGAAACTGAAATTAAGATCTTATGTTGGCTAGACAAATGTTTTGCTGAAAATTTACTCCGGATGCTAATTTCTCTAATAATTCTAACGTGGTATAAGAATTTTTTTCGGTCAGTGTAAAAACATCTAAACGTTTCGTAAAATATTTCCAACGAATTCTATTTTAATTGTGGAAAAGAGATTTCGTGTTTTAAAAGTTAAAACTTAGATAAAAATTTGAATCAATTAGAGAAAGCAGATTTCTTACTCATTAAATCTTTAGGTTGATTCAGAAATAATATGAAAAAATCTGCAGTTAGGTCAGGCACGTGATATCAAGCAAGAATTTCGCAGGATCATATGTTCGTAAGCACAATGCTGCCGCGCTACATGCACATTAAGATAGAAAGTGAAGGGTGTGAAATAGGACACAAATTTACAATCCAACGGCAATTTTACACAACATTTCAGTTTTTATGAAAAGTTTTAAGTGGTTGTTGAAATTTGCGGTTGGCAGCTGCTGATGGTGTCACGCAGTGACAACGTAACAACTATCACAATGACGAGCCATATACTGCCATGCTTTCATGGATCGCTGCATTGGCGTTACGACACGTGTATCAAAGCTACAGTCGCAGTTTTAAATAACTACTTTAAATCCAGCTTTAAAACTAAAATCCTGCGCTAAATAGTCTTTGGGTGCGAAATTTGAGACCTGTTTGTCGCATTCGTCAGTGTCAGGTCTTGTGTGCATGTAGCGCGTCAACATTGCGTTTGTGACCTTATGCTCCCACACAATTCTTGTTTGTTTTTGTATACCTGACCTACGTGCAGATTTTGAACGATCATAGTGCTGCTCTAGTATACTGACTTCTGACATTGCCAATGTTTAGCTCTGTTTCGGGTTACAGGAAAAGGGTATATTACCACGGATTCGAGTAACAATACTTTTCCAAATAACTAAGAAAGTAACCCAACTCTATTCAGTGCCAATTACCATTTCCTACTACCTTAACAAGAGACCAACATTGTTAATGTCGGTGGTCAACTTATCAGAGTAGCACTATAGTTCTGAATCGCCTTGTATGTTAGCTGCAACCTGTAATACTTTTTATTCTGTTTCTCTTTCAAATTAAGATTTCTTTGGAGCTTAATCATCCTCAGAAAGGAACCATTCCACATTTTTGCGGTGGAGTTCTCATAGACGAGCAATGGCTTTTAACTGCTGCACATTGTGTTGTGAAGTAAGTGGAAACATTAAATACGAACTCTTTTAACTCATGCAATACGTATTTTTTGTCACATAAATAACTAATGAAAAAGAAGGCTATCTGAGCATCATTTTAAATTTCTTTTTTGAAATTTTATGTTACATCTTGATTCTATTTATGTTTCGTAAGAGTCACAATGATTTAAATAAAAAAAGAAAGAGTTACTCTTCTTTAATTATTTTCAAATTGTAAATGTAATTGTAATATATTTTACTGTACATGTAGTTTATTCTTGGAGACCACACAACATTTTCAATTCGATGAATTTTTTAACAGTTAAAAGCTAAAAGGTTATACCCAACATTAAGCTTTTAGTTAAATTTATGGTTTTTATGACGCATTTACTATTAGTTTAATGTCAGTTACCATTATAGTAAAGACGATTATGTGGTAAATCATTAGCAAGAATGGAAGTACTTGTTGGAAGTTTTTATTAGTAATATCTTTACAAATTGCGCTGTAAAGAAGCGTCTAATATTTCTGCTTTGTGCATGAAACTTATGGAAGAAGCATGAAATAAATTAGTCGAGTAAAAATGATGTTACGGAAAACTTTTTCAAAATCTTAAATGGTAATTCACAATCTTGTGCAAAATTTATAATCATTATCAGAATTTAGTCAAGACCATGAAGTTTTTTTTTTTTTTTTTTTTTTTTTTGGGGGGGGGGGGGAGAAATGCTCACTGCTCTATCAGAAAATTTTTTGTAGTCATAATTTCTCTGATGGGAAATTTTCTCAAAGGAGAGAATGAAATGGATTATTCTTAAACTGTTCCACGTTAATCGAAAGATTTTAGAGATATTATTTTGTCCATAATAAATAAATAAATAGCAGAAAAAAGTCATGGATATTTGTTGTTTTTCTCGTTTTTCGTTTTCGTAAAAGAAGAGGTTAGGCGGGGGGGGGGGGGGTTGTTGACGGAGAATTCATAAATCATTTGGAATATGCGAATGACAATGTATTATTTGACTCCTCATTTGACTGACTTAAAAATATGTTTCAAGGATAAAAAATTGACGGCAAGCTTATTGGATTGAAAATCAACCTCAGTTTAAGCTAAAATTGTGGGTCGAATTTCTTTATTTCTCAACAGAAGGGCGATTTCGATACGGATGTATTGCAAAAAGGTGTGCAGCTACGCATATCCGCGGCAAGTCACTATGATGAACGGAGGCATTTTGGAAGAAATCAACAACGGCATTAAACTTATGTGGAGAGCATTCGGATTAAAAGGCGTCAGAATGAAAACTACTCATTTGGCGATACCAAATAAAAAGAAACACAGTAAACGTTATTAAAAGTTCTATTTATGTGTAAAACAATCCGCTAAATAAATAAGTTAAGCGACTAAGAAGCATTGAAATGTGAAATAATCCGCCGAATAAATGAAATATTATTAAAAGTTTCATATACAACGAAAAACAATCCTTCAACTTAACAAAACATTTAAAGTTCTAATAAAATGCAAAAATTCTATCACAGATGATTATATTCAGCTATTAAAACCAATAATAGTTTCATTAAAATGTAAACTTGAAGCACGAGGTTCAAACATGATGGTATAGTAAAGTTTTTCCATTTGTTTTGCCAAGTTAGAAAGTAAACAAGTCGACAAGCACCCGTATATCCTTATTCCAGTCCTACCTTAAAGATATTCATCGTTCTAGAAACTTTAGCAAAGTGAGGGGAGAGGAAGAAGGGGAGGGATTCTATCAACGTGGGAAAATTCTATCTTGTGACCACTTAAACCAGAGCGAAGAAAAAAAAATTGAAAGTTCAAGGTCAATTTGAAATCAACTATTTCTTTAGCAAGTCCACTTTTTTTTTCTTTTCATGGTAAACATGACTTGAATTGGTAAAGAAAAAGCTATAGGGCAAGTCAGCCAGTAATAGCAGTAACTACGGAGACAGCTTGAAACTTGTTAGGTGATTATCGAAGGCGACACTCAAAGAAGAAATCCCTGTCACAAGGACCTTCATCAGATAAGAATGTCGAATGCACTTCTTATACTCGTTTCATTTAACGAGTTGTTTAGTAACATTTTTCAGTGCCGATGGCACCAAGGAAAGTAAATTTAAAAAAATTAAATTCATTTTATTAAAACTATTAGATTTGCGAGCGAAACTTTCATGAAAAATTCAACTCTCTTTTTCTAAAAAAAGTAATTATCTTACTAAGATTAATAAATACTGCTTAAGCATTTTAATTGGCTCAGCTATTAATTTATATTTGTCGAGTTAATGAGAATAAGTGGAAATTATGTATTTTGGTACATTATTTCTATACCTCAGAAACATACTAGCTAAAGTTAAAAAATGGTCTTTTCTAGGTTATTTCAGGCTGTATGTAGAATCCTATTCTGCATCGAGTCATAACAACATAATTCTATTTAAAAAAAAAAAACCTTCATAATTATTTACTAGTGTTGAAAAGCGCGAGACCAGACAAACGTTCTTCTCTCTTCTGCAAAGTAGCCATAATGTGACTTACGTCAGGATGAATTTGAGGTACAGATTCGATGAAAAAATAAATATCTTTCACTAGCTCTAAAATCGTAACAACCGATTGAAAAAAACCATCCCAAATGCTTCTTTTATCTTAGTTTACTACAGTTACTACTGCAAAAACTTGCAGCAACAACGAATTTAAATTATTTTTTAGAAATTATTCGAATTGACAATTTGTTGAGTAAAATGACATTTGCTGTTCTATTCAGTGTTAATAATGTCACTGGACTTACTGCAATATCTAGATCTAGTTTGTAAAATAATATTTTTTAGAAATGTCAATGACTTATTTAGCGTGTCATCAGCTCTTAAGCAACATAAATATATTTTCAAATTTCACTCACGTAATATAAACAAATGAATTTGACTTGAATATGTCAAACGACATTTAAATGTCTTTAAAATTTTATAGTAAAACACATGTGAAATTGAAGATTTTCGAAACAGATTTTCGATGATGAGACTTTGTTTTCAGCAAACATCAACTCAATTTAATGTGCGATTTTTGAGGATGTGAGTACGTAATGAAATTCACTGAGCTCGCTTGCTAAAAATATGCTGTTATTGTGTGTGACTATCACACTTTAAAATTTCATCAATTGACTATGCTGGGTTTGGATAACAATTTTTTTGAGATAATATTTTTAAAGATTTCACCGAATTCCAAAACGTCATAATTTTGCTTAGGCTGAGAATATGATTTCATTAAAGGTACCTAAAGTGTTAGTTAATCATAATGCACGTTTTTTTTTGGGGGGGGGGGGGAGGGGGGGAATAAGGGAGAGTGAAGGGATTCTGTACATGCAGTAAAGAGGGTTGCTAAATAAGGAGATGTCGACCAATGAGCTATCTTCTCATTTTCTGGTGTATTGAAACAAAATTTCTCTAGATCGTGACTTCATCGTCACCAGACTGTTTAACTGATAATAAAGTATTATCAACAAGCAGTTCATAGTTATCATACACTAGTTTAGCATAAGTTATTACAGAAGAACATTTTAAAATCAAAATGGTTCGATTTTTTCAATAAGTTTTTTTTTTCTTCGTGGTTCACTATAGTTTTCTATAGTATAAAACAATTGTTTATTGTTCCTGAAACTTAGTTCATGTGGTTGATGAAACTGATAAGAAAAATATCACTGTGCACTGTGTGTCTTTCTTATCATTTTATGACCTAGAAAAGGAGATTGTTTCGCAATATGGCCATGGTTCGCCTTATTAGTAATCCGGGGTCCTTATTAGGACATCGGAGTATCGAGTGACGAATATGATCCAGTGCTGCATATGTTGCACGACTGTGCAAAAGGACCAAAATAGGAGTGACCAAAATGTGAGTAAGTCTGTATGAATGACCAAAAAACAGAAAATAACGAATTATCAGTGGCTTGAATATGACGATTTATCTTTCTCTTTTCCATTGAAGCAAACATGGAATTAAGTAATTTTTCTGAGTTTATTAAATGTACTTCAATATGTTTTTATATTAATATTGAAGGTCTTTATTCAAAGCTGTCTTTATATTGAGGACACGTGTTCTGAATGAGGACACAAATCACTTTTTCTTGTTAGAACTGCTGAAAAACTTAGTTGAATTTTCTCTTGAAATTGAGTCGTTTATTTAAGAAACCCATCAAACGAAAAAATTTTTAATTTTTAAAAAAACATATATATAATCACATAAAATTATTTAATCAGGATTACAACACTTTCCTCTAAAGCAAAGATATCTAAATTCGTATGTTAAAATATTGTACCATTATGTTTAAAATATTGTCATTCTTACCGAATTTAAAAATAAAAATAGTGTAAAAATATGTTTTCAAACGTCTAGAGCTTGTCGCTTGACGGGTTTCTGAAATAAACGATTCAATTATGTTTAGCTTACTTTTTATAAGACATCTGATGAATGTGCAATAAATAAATAAATAAATAAATAAAATAAAGAAAAATAAAAAAATGGAGAAAATCTCTACTAATAATAAAGCTGAAGGTGGGTCTGTCTGTCTTTCTTTCCTTTAGTCTGTCTGTTACGCGAGTAGCGCCAAAACCGTTCGGTCGATTTTCATGAAATTTGGCACAAAATTAGTTTGTAGCAGGAGATTATGCACTACGAAGCGATTTTTCGAAAATTCTATTTCGTTCTTTTTTTTATTCTAATTCTTAGCAAAAATTCGATAAAATAGAGAAGAAATATTTCATACACATTTTCAAGTCTTATGTCATTCGAAAGCTTGAAATTTTCTGCTAAAAATGATGTCGGCTTGAAGTTTCTACGAGCATTAGAAGAGCTGTAATAATTGTTTTTATAATCCCGGTAGTTCAAGGCTTACCTTCAGCAAAGCAAGCCAAACGATTCTAAAATGGTTAAGCTCGAGAATAAAATTTGTTTGAAAATAAAGATGGAATGAAACATTTTATCAACGGAAATCAACTTTTCATGTTGATGGACACCATGGTTACGTTTTTATTTCGTTTAATTGTTTCGTTCTTTTTCACTTAATAATTTAAAAATGTATTTGTTTTTGTAGCAATCCAAATTCCAAGCCTTATTAAAATTAGTCAAATGAAATATAATAAAGCCGTGATAAGATGGCACCTGTCAATCGAATGAGAAATCGAGTCCTTTCCTTAAAATAGGTAGAGAAAAAAGAAACTGACGCGTACCATTTTTGTGAGTTTAGAGACATTTTGGAGATCTGACAAGTTGTATAGAAGAGGGAATAATTCTTTAACCAAATGAGATAAAAAAAGAGACAACATGATAGTAAACCATTCTAAATTTATCGTCTGCAAAACATATTTTACTTCATTATTAATTTATTTCAATATAAATTGCAGTAAATGGCTTGAGTGAACGAATTTAGCTTTTAATTTATCGTTTGCTGGTTGATGTTTGTCGCTGTTTATTGTTTTTATTATCATTGTGAAGAATAATACACGAAATTTCTATGACTAATACCTAAAATGTTTAGGATCAGTTGAGTTTAAAAGAAAAAAGTGCTCCAAATATATTTTTGCAATGTGATTATTTATTGTTGGACTGTAATTTGCAGCAGTAATTGCATTTAATAAATAATAAATTACAATATTAAAAGTTAATTTTGCGGCGACTTTTTTACAGTTTGGCATTCAATTCTATTTCAGTATATTTAATTGTATCGTATTGCGATATTGCAACGTTCTTTCTAAAGTGTGTCATTTCGGAAAATGTATTATTTTGTTTTTGAAGTTAGGAAAGAAAACTTTCTTCTTCTTTTAAACTTAGGTAAGATTTCTGTTGGTTTCTGAGAGCAACAAAATTATTCTTATTTTCTCATTTGGCTTATTTTTGTGCACCTCCCCTTGGGGTTGCATTCGAATGTTCCCAAGGGAGTGTTTTACCCCTTTTATGGGGGTAAATCGGTGTTAATTTCAATGTAGACAAAAGTGATATGAATTGGCGCTACCACTTGGCGATATATCACCAAGCTTTTGGTCGCCAAGTGTTTGGCCCCAATTTGGTGACATATTGCCAAGTTGGAGACAAATTTGGTGAAAAAAATTATTATTTTTTGGTTTGGGTTCAATTTGGCGCTATTAGCGATATTTTGCGAAAAATCCATTGAATTATGTTAAAATCGGCGATGTTTAGGAGATTAATCATTGTAAAACATTTTTTTGCATTGTTTCGTGGAAAACTAGGGATGTACAGTGAACTCTCACCTATGCGCCGGCCCAAGAGACCAATAGAAAAAGGCGCATAAGTAAGAGAGACGTATAAGCGAACAAACCTATTTACAGGACGAAAACGCAACATAGGTTTTAATGAGAGAATGAATAAGAAGTTTCTATACAAAAGGGACATATTAGTACGGATTGGCAATTACTGTAATGTAACTACAATGATAAAGAGAAAACAAAAATTGTAGCATACCAAATTACAAGCTGTTCATTCTAAAACGATGCATAATGGATAATTGTCCCTCTCCAAACTGTAGTTCATGTTCATGCGGAAAAAATGCCTTCCGTGAGCAATAAAGGCGAAAGATTTAAGAGGAAAGTGAAGAAAAATGCTTATTTCTTAAAGAAAATAAATAATGAAAAAAAATTTTTAGGGAAAATTCGGCGCAAAAGTGAAATATTTATCTATAGAGCGACGCAAAAACGAATGATACTATCATTATTTTGCTATGGAATGTGCTGGAACCATTTAAAATCGTCGTATAAGTGAAAAAGGCGCATAAATGAGGCGGCGTATAAGTGAGAGTTCACTGTAAATGTTTGAATTGTTATCTTGCTCGCTCCAAGCACCTTTTATTTTTTACTTAAGGCATCTACTAAGAAATTTACACGTAAAAGAAAGTAGTGTGGGGACCATACCAAATTTTTATATCATACTTTCAAGGAATTATAATTGAATTATAACTAAAATAGGGTATTTTTTCTGCTATATCATTTTTTTACAAATGAACTTTTAGTTTTATACCACGGGCAACGCCGTGCGGGTACCGCTAGTTGAATCATAAATCATGAGCGAGATATTAGGCCATGGAATTTAAGATAGCCTTATTTGGTGCACTTATCTCAAAAATAAGCCTAATGAGAATATTTTGTCTTGGATAAAAACTAGAATGAAAAAATGCCATGTGATTTTGACCTTTTATGTTTATGTCACGAATATTTATTTTTTCTGAGCATGGTGTTAATCTCATAATGTATGTGCTGGTTGAAATGAAAGAACTCAAAACTGAATGAAAGTAATAATTATTTTGAACTTCTTGTAGCCCGATGTTCGTGCTCCCACATCCGAATTATTGGAAAGCTCGCGTGGGAGAACACAACTTAAAGGAACGGGAAGACAGTGAGAAAAAAATTGAAGTTAGTCAAATATTTTATTACCCATGGTACCATGGATATGATAATGACATTGCCCTAATGAAGCTGGCCGAGCCTGTACCGAGCAACTCTAACATCAAGCCTATTTGTCTTCCTAAAGAGTCTGACACTTTCAGCGGCAAGATTTGCACAGCATCTGGATGGGGAAAGGTTGATTTCTGTAAGTTAAAGTTTCATTATGTACCATAATTTCGTTTATATGTTTGCTGTGATGTGAAAATTAGTCAACTATGGTAAGAAAATTTATCACATTTCAACAGTTTCATCGTCACTTGAGTTAAGAATATGTTTGTAATGAATATTCACTTACACCTGTTCACACTTGGTGATAGCGTTGGAAAAACTATTATTGCAGGTAGTGTAAAATTGTAGTTTTAGTTTTTGAATTAAAAAAGGATTATTAAAAACAATGAGCTCGAATAATTCTCGTCGTCATGGTTAATCTGAAAAATCAAAAGAACATGAACTGCGGTCAAGGGAAGATAATTTGCAACTCGTGATTACTCAAAAAGGTTAATAAAGTAAAATAAAATAAAAAAAACTTAAGTACTGACATCTTGAATTCAAATCATGTACTTCGCAATCACAAGTTAGAACAGGACCTTACTCGCTGGGTTTCTTGTGTCTACAAATAGCTCCTGTCCCAAAGAATCGACTTCATTTATACCTGACCTTTTTGACTTTTCACAATCCTCTTTAAACAAAAATATTATTCAGCAAACAACAAACTTTAACGAGCATATCCCTATTCCTGAGCGGTGATGTATGTGTGTATGTGAAGGACAGTGAAAGTAGTAAGAAATTGTGATTACTTAAAAAACACTGTAATCAAAACTTTTGGAACATTCCTGGAAAAGAATGGGCATCTAGTAGTATGAGTAATTTCTGCCAGTAACATACCTAACAAAAACCAGTTTTGTTTATAGTAATAGCTTAGATGCTTCCTAATTTATTAGAAACTCTCATACATCATTTCAGCTAATATGGCCGAAGCTAGGGGAATTGTGTTTTGTCTGTATGCTATAAGTAACTTCGACTATAAACAAAAACAGCTACTTTTATAATTTTAATTCATTTGCAGCATCACGAGCTTCTGAAGATCTTCGAGCCGTTGGTATTCAAGTATTTGACAATGAAAAATGCAACGCTTATACTACTAAGTTCCGAATTCCAATTCAACCATGGCATCTCTGCGCCGGTACAATGGAAGGGGGCAAAGGAACCTGCCAGGTAGAAAATATTTCCCTTCATTTTTCTGTAACTTTCTTTCAAGAGCACATGGAGCTACTGTAATACATACAAGCGTGACTTTCAACAGATTACTTTTGTCCCAAAATTAAAAACATTAAGGATTTATTTGTAACCCCAAAATGCTTTTATGCATCATTTTATGATTTCTAATGTGTTAACGTTTGTGCATTAACTATTGTTTTTTTCAATTACCTTAACTGTTGTACCCAACATGCCCACACACACACACACATATTTATTGTAAAAATTAATTGTTTTAACTTTTGTCAGATTGAGGTTTGTTATCCAAATCAATTTTTTAACAGCATCTGCTGTTGAAAAACAATGACAAATTTTACTTTTCAAGTGTTTTTTTTCCACCTGATATATTTTGACAAGGTTAAAATAAACTGTACATAAAAGTTAAGTTTATTAGCGTTTGATTAACATTTTATGAAGATTGCTTAATTTTTTGAATGTTTGAACCATTGGTATGTTCCACAGAGGCACGGCGACAAGCGAGTTGATTCAAGAATGTTAATTGCATTCTCTGAAGCCAGCAAGTTGCTTCGCACTTTCTCAAAGATCTGTCAATAGTTCCAGGAGCTTTTTTAGTCTGTTTCGAGTCAATATATTGTACCTTTACCTTGTTCTATAATATTCAGATGATTATTTCTTGTTTAAAATTTTTATTCGCTTTGAATTTTTAAGCATGTAATCATACGCTCGCTTTTTCATCAAACTTTTTCGTTCGCTTTTTCATACACTACGATTTTTCTTTGCTAAAAAGGTTCGAATAGAACATGTCCTCCCTTTTACCAAAAATCAGGTGGAACCTATTTTAAAAATCATTGTCCAAATTCACTAGCAAAGAGAGATGAATAAGTTTCAAAACGGAATTCAACATGCTTAGCATACCAAATGGATACGAATTGTGAGAAAGTACAGACAGCAGAAAGGGAAAACGAAATTTTGGCCCTTTAATAATATTGATTATGTTAATATGCACATTCGCTATATATTATGCATAATAACTTTCGAGCTTTCAGTAATAAAATCCCACCGTATATATACATATACATTGTAACCTCGGTAACGCGACACCCCACGGTACCACGAAAATATGTCAAGTCGGTGTCAACTTACCGAGGTTCCATAATGTCATCTATTGTAGTGTTTTCTGTATTGCTTATTTACTAGTGCTTGCCACTCACATTACAAAAACTAATTTCAGAAAATGATTTTTCCTTTCTTCCTTTTTTGTTTGTTTGAAAATTACATAATAAAATAAATGTGTCGTCTGGTTGCAAAACCGGTCATCTACATAGCAGAATTTTTTTTCAGGAGAGACGATTTTTTGTCACACTTAAGGGATTTGAGATAGGATCCAAATCTCTTGTTGTTAATATGTCACTAGGATATTAGGTTTTAAAGCACCATAAGAGAATCTGGGGGAAGGTGCAAGGAGGGGTAATTAAAAATTATAGTTAGGATTTGGCTGGTTTTGCAACCCATTTGGGAGTTGGCCGGTTTTGCAACAAACTGAAACTTAAAATATCTACAAAATTGACATTAAATAGGGGTTTTTAGACAAGAAAAATCATTCACAATGTTTCTGTGTAACTGAACTTTCTTTTAGGTTGAGTAAACTTTAAGGCATCTCTTTCCTCGTAGACTTCTTCATTACCACCCAAGTCAGCCAAAATGTTTCTGTAAAAAAATTAATCGGTCGTCTTTGTCCCAATCTGGTCCATAATGTTTCGTCAGTAATTTTTTGACATCACGAAGTTGTAGGGGTTTTATTATAGTACCTGTAGCTACGGCATCAAGCCTGCTGCTCATAATATTATTTTTGCTCTTCACCACCGACTTTCTAGCTCGAAGCTCTCATTTCTGTAGAATACCTCCCCTTGCACTAACGGTTTATCCTTGCTTTTTGTTATAAAAAATCTTTTTGTCATGGCGAATTTGAAATGCAATTGTGAAGGTGGTTTGATGAATACATTGCTGGCCTGCTTCCAATCGTGGTCGATGTAGTCTTTTCCAGGCTTAAACACTGTTCTCATTTCAGCTACAATGCTTTCATGAGCTGCACGATCAACGAGTCTCTATTCTCTTCAATCTCTTTTCAATTTAAGCGAAAACCCCATCCAGATGGATGAATGAACGTCCAGGAATGGAAAAAATTACCTCTATCTTCTTCAAGTTCTTAGGGGCATGCCGATCAACCAATATTGAAGCATAAACATCATCATTGTATTTTCGTTTTGGCCCCCACAGACATCTGCCCCACATCTGAGGACCATAATCCAGTTAAAATTTATTACATAGCCTCTAGACTAATACTGCAGTAATTTCCTTTGAGCCTTTGGGGTATTCATGTCTCCCGAAGTGTATACGAATACGTTATTCTGTGCCAAAGGATCTTTTAATGAGTATAATACCACATGCCTACCTGTTGAATTTGTAGATGACCGGTTTTGAAAAACATTGACGAGTGGACGTGGCCGCTTTTGCAGCACATTGGAGTTTTCTAACCCCCAAAAGGCACTGATTTGACCTGTTTTATTATGATTTCTCATTGTCAATATGTGGGAATGTTAGTAAAGGATTTAATACAATAAACAGAGATTTTTCCGAAAATTGAGGAGTTGGCCGGTTTTGCAACCAGATGACACAAATAGGACAATTTTGAATACCTTATTAAGAATAAATTTATAATTTTTGAGAAGAGCTAAGAGCTACTTTTCCCTATCACATTTGTTTGAAGCACATGTGTCGTGCAGGTGTTGCCTTTTTTCTTTACTGGGCTACATTTCTCTAACTCCTTCCTAGCTTTGGGCTGCACGAGCAGCACAAAGTGTGATGGCTGTCACTTCAACTAATCGAAATTCTCAAAAAGAACATCGTTCCGAGAAACAATGAATTGACTGATCTATAAGCAGCGGAATTCCCAGTAATGGTTAATGTGAGAATATAGGTAGCAAAAAGAGGAGTGAAATATATAATATGTCGGCTTATAGACGTTCCTGAAATTATGTGGTAAGTTAGAGAGGTTTGCACCCATTGAAATTAATATTGGACCAACAATTGAAAAAAAAAAAGTCGACTTACGGAGGTTGTCGAATTATCCGCGTGTCAAGTTACCGAAGTTCCGCTGCATATTTATACACATACTGGTGTACATTAATTAAGGACGAAGTTGAAAAATTAGTATACCAGAGGAAAGAAAAGGTAGAGTAGAGAGAAAGGGTTATCAGATTATCAACTAGGTTCTGGTACGTTAACATATGCGAATACATACAGCTAGTGGGAGAAGTTTTTGTTAGAGGGAGGAGACACATAATACACTGAAGTGACAAAAGTCATGGGATACCTCTTAATATCGTGTCGGCCCTCCTTTTGCCCGGCGAAGTGCAACAACTCGACGTGGCATGGACTCAACAAGTCGTTGGAAGTCTTCTGCAGGAATATTGAGCCATGCTGTCTCGATAGACGTCCATAATTGTGAAAGCGTTGATGGGGCAGGATTTTGGGCACGAACAGACCTCTCGATGGTGTCCCATAAATGCTCAATGGGATTCATGTCGGGCGATCTAGGTGGCCAAATCATTCGTTGGAATTGTCCAGAATTTTCTTCAAACCAATTGCGAACAGTTGTGGCCCGGTGACATGGCGCATTGTCATCCATAAAAATCCCATCGTTGTTTGGGTACATGAAGTCCATGAATGGCTGCAAGTGGCTCCAAGTAGCTGCACATAAGCATTTCCAGTCAATGTTCGGTCCAGTCGCACTAGTGGACCAAGTCCATGCCATGAAAAATCAGCCCACACCATTACGGAGCCACCACCAGCTTGAACAGTGCCTTGCTGACAGTTTGGGTCCATGGCTTCGTGGGGTCTGCGCCACACTCGAACCCTACCATCGGCTCTTACCAGCTGAAATCGTGACTCATCGGACCAGGCCACGGTTTTCCATTCATCTAGGGACCAACCGATATGCTCACGTGCCCACGAGAGTCGCTGCAAGCGATGTCCTTCTGTCAGTAAAGGCACTCGAGTCGGTCTTCTGCTGGAATAGCCCAAGAAATCCAAATTTCTCCGCACAGTTCTAGCAGACATGTCCATTGTACGTCCCACATTGATTTCTACGGTGATTTGACGCAGTGTTGCTTGTCTGTTAGAATTTACGACTCTTTGCAGACGTCGCCGGTCTCGATCTTTAAGTGCAGGCGGTCGACCACTGCGCTGTCCATGGTGGGATGTTATGCCTGAAATTTCATACTCTCGGCACACTCTTGACACAGTGGATCTGGGAATGTTGAATTCTCTAACGATTTCCGAAATGGCATGACCCATGCGTCTAGCTCCAACTAACATTCCGCGTTCAAAGTCTGTTAATTTCACGTCGTGCGGTCATCATCACGTTAAAACCTCTTCACATGAATAACTTGAACAGAAATGAAAGCTCTGTAAAAGCACTGCGCATTTATACCTGTTCTATGCGATGCTACTGCCATCTGAAAATTTGCATATTGCTATCCCATGACTTTTGTCACTTCAGTGTATTACGAATGTGAGCTCCGTATCTGAGGGTGAGTGATGGCACTTTATATATCAGTTTAAAGAACGGCGAGTTTTGGCCTCTCTTGAACATAGTGAAATGGGTTTCTTCGGTTCCTGTCTTCAGGGACGACAAAACTGCAAGCTACCTTACGGTTACTGTCGAAGATCTGCTGGAAAATGAGAATTCTAAACTTATAAACTGCCTGGCAAGGCTTTAGAATATAAATCTCACTGAGTATGTGAAGAATTTTTAAGGAAGACGCGTAGCAGCAGGTGATTTACTTCCTGTAACTATTCTGGAGGTGCAATTGGTGCTCCAAGAGAAACGGTCAGCAAAGCCTCAACAACTCACTGACAACAGCATATTCAGCATAAGCATCAGATGTAAAATATGCACAGCTGTCAGAAGAGTTCATATCGTCCAATAAAGGCTGGATGTTTCTTGCTGAATACCTGCCACATGAATGTTTTGATCTTCCGTCGTATTGTGATCTTTGCTACTTTATCAATGAAGTTTATTTTTATGCTTTTGATTTCTCTTTCGGGAAAGTGTTGCTTATATTAACCATGTTCATACGTCTTGGAGAGTATATGGTATTATTTGCATTGATTGAAAAGCTTTAGTGCAACGTTATGCTGAGCTTGTCCTTAATTCTTGCACGTCAGTGTATTTAAACAAATCAAAAAAGAAAAAGTAGAAAAATAATTGCATTAAAAATTTAAAACAAAAGTCGAATATAAAAGGATATTTTTAAAACAAACTACTCGTGTTTCTCATTTAAATTGACTGCAATCTCATTTTATCAAAAGCACTAACAACTTTTTATAGAGAACAATTATCAAGCAGTTTAAGAGTAATATAATGAAAGTGAACTATTTTTCCTTTCCAATAAAATGGAAATATACTTTGAAAGAACCAAATCAATATTCGAACGTTTTTTATTGCCAAGTTTTTTTTTTCAACTGGTACATCGATCGGCACCTACTAAATACAGTAAAAATAAATTTTTGAAAAATAAAGGTACAGACCTGGGAATAAAGTTTGGTTCGTGCTGAGTTCTAATTCTAGCATGAAGAAAGGATTTTTTTAATCTCGAATTCTTCTAATGCTCTTCTCCATAATACACCAATTCCTGCTTTCTCACGAGAAATGTTGCATAAACTTGAGAAATAATTAGATTCTTGTTGAAATATGCACGGATTTTTTTCTCAAGGTTTTTTTTCTTAGCAAAAGCTATATCTGTCGAGTTTTCAGAAAAACTAGACAACTGAATTTAAATAAAGAGAGAGCTCCAGATGTGCTCAGAGCAACAGATATAAACGAAAAACGCTTCTTGTTCTGATTAAAAATTACAATTACAAATGCAAAAATGACTGCTGAGCTGAATACTGCTGTGAACAGTTTTTAGAAGCAAAATTAACTATGTGCACAGAAACAAAATTAACTATGTATTGACCAAGAAATTTATTATTGATTTACTTTTCAAAATTATGAACTACTTTCAAATAAAATTAAAAGAACAGTACCGTAAAATGGGGTGTATAGGAACAGCGGGGTCAATCGGAACAAAACTTCTCAACCGTACAAAGAAATTCTTCATAAATATACTATTGGGTATTTTTCGCCATGAATTTTTTTTTAGAAAGGTAAGATCATAGGAAGTAGGAAAAAAATACTTTTGTCAATCTGGCAACGCTACTGGCTTCTAAAGAGGGCTGCACGTTGAATGCTAGAAAACATCACATTTTCATAGATTGCAAAACTTCATATGCAAGAGCAAACCTTCTTATATTTAAAAACTATGAGTGGTATGTTTCAATTATACATGTTTCTGAACAACAGAATACCACATTAGAATTTACATTTTTAATAAATTGTGTCATAAAAGTGAAGAATTCTGAAAAATGCCATGGGAAAAAAATTTGCGGGGTGAATCGGAACACTTAGTTCTGTTGTTCCAATTCAAACTTATTTGAGGGATATTGTTTGAAAAATCAAGATTCTAACCCCAATTCTTCTAATCAAGACAGGGACAAGGATTTATTACTCTTTATCCCTTCTACTGAGCAACTAGATCTTAGAATGACAAAAGTTACAGATTTCAAAAGTTTTTTTCTCCAGGAGACTTTTTTTTTACTTAAAATAAAAGGGAGAAAGTCACATAGACTTTATGTAGTAAACGTCCAGCACACAGACAGTGATGAATAAGCGAAAAAATCTTTCAGGACAATCCCCGAAACCCAGAAATTTCAAAAAACTAAAGAAAAGGCAGAGTTCATCCCAGGAGATGTTATGAAAAAACTTAAGCCAAGTCACAATTGCTAGTTTTAAGGACAAGTACATATTTGTGGACGACATGAGTGACTTCCATTCATGTTAAATCTTTGCATTTCAATTCAAAAGCTTTTCTTAAAATTACTTTTCATTTTTCATAAGTTCAAAATTATTTTGAATTTTCACAAATTATAAACGTTTACTGGTACTGAAATTATACATTTATTTGACAGTAATTATCTGTTCTTATTCTCCCCCATCAATATTACTCATGTTTGTGAGACCTATTACAGATTAAATTGAAAAAAATAAAAATTTTAACAAGTGTTCCGATTGACCCCTATCAGCGGGGTGATTCGGAACACCCATAATTTGCTGTATATTTTAATAATAATTGCTCAAAATCTTTTGTCTTTGCTTGGAATATCAAAAGTAAAGCAAGACCGAAGTTTTTACCCAAAAAATCAAATTAAAAAAAAATCTTTTAACTGCTTTTTTCACAATCAAAGCTGAAAAGTGTTCCGATTAACCCCATTTTACAGTAATGTTTAAAATAATAAAATGGCTTGCAGAGGAAAAAAAAATGACAATTTGACTAAATGAATTCAGCCTATAAGGTTTCCGACTTCTGGATAAATTTACGTCTGAAGAAAATTAGCCCAAGTTTACGACCAAGATGCGTGTTTCCAAGTGTGAAAATGCTGGTAGTTTGTAATATGATGAGTAACCATCGCTTCCTAGTCATAGGGGAAGACCGCCTATATTGGACCCCCTAAGAACAGTGATAAGAACAGTCAATGTGAAGCAAAATAAAAATACAAAATAGGGCATCGTAAGCTAAATTTAATCAGGAACCGCCCTATGAGCGTATGTTTTCTGAAAATATGGGAATTATTTTTTAAAAAATTATTTTACAAAAAGTTGCAAAAGTCCAATTTAGGAATATATGCGCCTATATTGAACCATGCGCTTCCTAATTTGGACCGTGCCAGGAAATATAGAATAACTTATTTTTGGACTATACAGTTTTTTTCCAGGATTTGCAATAGAATTTCTTTTGCTTCGGCCTCACTTAGGCAGTGTTGATAAACTCGCCGATAACATTTCATACACTTAATCATGTTTTTCACTTCATATCTATGACAAATATTGCAATAACAATTGTTTTGTGCAATTTCTTGCTTCTTCTTGTGTGACTTTTTCTATTTTATGCCTTTTTTATACGGCGTTAGAATGACTGCTGAGATAACCTTCCTTTTTGTTCCTTCTAAATTTTTTTAAGCAAAGGCGATATGTTTGCCGGCTTTACAAAATCATAGAGTTGACAATCATGTTTTGATGAAAACTATCCGCCGATTCTGCAAAACTTGTACTAATTTAAGTCGTAGCTAGTTTTTGTACATGGTGTACAACTTAACACCGAACATGTAGCCTGTTCAGTTTGAGCAATTTTATTTGGACTACCTGAATCTAACTCTACGGTAGCCAAGTCAATGTCATTCAACACATGTCAATTAACAGGCCAAACTCCTGTTTTTTGGAATCAACTCACGGCATTTGCCATGGCCTTGATTGCGGTTTGCTCATAAGAGTTATCAAGCAGTTCTCCTATGCAATATTGGGTAATGGATCTCACGGGATGTTCTCGCATCAATGTATCACATGCTCGATTAAAATATGTAAACAGAGACTGAATAAAGACCACATCTACGTGCATGGTGTGCTTAAAGAGAAAGTATTATTATATCGTTCTAGTTAGTCAAGTTTATTGCATCAATGTTCTTTATGTAAGTGCTGTGCCTATCCATTATTAGAAGAACATTCTTTTTACATTGCTTGTCTTGAAGGTTTTGATGAAATGTTGCATCAATTGGGGATTAATCGTTTGTGATCCAACCTTTTTTTGAACAAGTATATTGCTCACCAGGGGTTGCTTTTACGATAAACTCATACATGGAACGTAATCATTTGAAAATAAGCATGGGGAGGGGGGTGCTAGAAATTCTGTTGCACTCATGCAGCAAATAGTCAGTGTGTTTCAACCACGTTCACCACTCATTACTGTTCAAACCTAGTGTTTACCCTTATACGTCAATATATTTTGGGGATTTTGGACAGTTAAAAGACCGGCTTCATCTACATTGAACATTTTAGTAGCATATAAATTGTTTTTTTTTTTAAATATTTTTAAACGTATCGAAGAATTTCATATTTTTTTCCCGGTAAACCAGCGCAAAATTTTATTTAAGTTAATAACAACGTTTAACAACCTGAAACTGCAGCTTAATGGATGAGAGAAAAAAAAAACATACATTTTAAGAAGTTGCAGCTTCTAGAAAATGTGCTTAATAAAAAAGTTTAAATGAATATCGTGAATAGGTGTTAAAGTATGCATAATTTTTTTTTAACTACGCTATTCAATCAGATGAGTTACTTATTTTCCGTTAGATTAACAAAAAGTCTTGTTTAAAGTCATATTCTTAAATTGGACCACCGGTCCAATATAGGAAAAATTTTTCGGTCCAATAAAGGAAAACATGCCATTTTTTATTCTTCAGCTCATTGCTCTGTCAAAAATTATCACAATCGCGTAAGTAAATACATAGAAGTAATCCTTATTACACACAGATTATCATGCTATAACAGCAATTCACCTCAGTTTACAAGTTTTCGTACTATATTACTAGATACAAGTTCGCGAAATAAGATTTTACATGTTTTCAACATAAACCATGCCGTAACTCACGCTACGCAGTTCGAAGACCGGTGAAACTTCATACACATTGATTTTATTCCTAAAACTTTATATTTTTACCGTTAAAGTGTAGCATAGATATCTGTACTTAATTTAAGCCCGAGGTTCAATTTAAGCAGTGGTCCAATATAGGCGGTCTTCCCCTACTAATAACTTTCTTTTAGAAAACAAATTACTGCCAAAGACTACGCTACTGTTAGATGTGCTGGTAATAAGAATTGCTCCATAGCAATAAAATCCCCCTTTCTTGATTGGCGATGCTGTTTATCAAAATATCAAAGCTTTTTTTCACTTAGTCACATCCTCCATTATTGATTCTTGAGGCAAAGAAGAAGCTTCATGTTTGTCACGTCTAGCACCTGAATATTTTAAAGACATTTATAGAGAAGAATAGTTGAACATCATATCTACACCGTTATTAGCGAACTTAGTCAATTTCATCATTAAATTTGACACAAAATTTCTTTTAAATGACGTCTGCGCGTTTATTCCAAAGGGACTAACCACAAATGATCCGAAACTATAAAAATAATTCTACATCATGTCAATACATTTTTTTTTATTATCCTTTCTTTTGAAAGGATCATAACTCTTTGGACGTCGTAAAACTCCAAAGTTTGATTCCTGATTTTATGAAATATTTGAATATTATTCACATTTTAAAAGCAAAATAGAGATCTAAATATGGTTTTTAAATGTATTTACTGTATTTAAGTTCTCTAAATGATTTATTTCTGTTGATATGTTTGTGCCACTTGCAAAGAAGTTAAAAGACTTACGTCAGTATATATTTATATTTCAATGTACAATAGATACCCTGACATTTGTAATGATAGATTGCAGCAAGTATTTTCACATTATTTTGTAGAAGTTTATATATCTTTTTTTTTTGCTCTTAACTGAAGTTATATTTTTGCTAATAAGCAAGTCACGGTTAAAATATGTCAATTTTTCACACAGGTATACATTGAGTTCATAATTTTTTCCGAGAGGGGGCGCTCGGAAAAATTCGAAATGATGGACTTGGTCAAGACCTTCCTTTAAGTGACAAAATATGGTCTAAAACTGTGTTTTGAAGACTTAAGGTTTTCGAAATGACTAAGCGAGAGACCAAGAGCCCCCATTTGCTCCCAAATAACAACTACACTTAGTGAGGTTAAAGGTTAATGATGACCGTCTCCAAAATCAGAAGTTGCACCATCCCTTGGCTATTTTACTAGGAATTGGAATTTTTAAATATTGTACAATAAAATGAGTCAATAGTAATCATATTCGATGGAGTAAATTTTAATACTGAGCAATTCTGTTATTTCATAAGTAATTTAAATTATTTTATTTTTAAATTACGTTATTTTTTACATATGTTTTTTAACATATTCAGGGGCACTAGAAAATATGAATGGATTTTAACTTTAATAAATACGTTATCTACTATATATATCATACATTTTCCCCACAACAAATAAAAAAAAAATAAAAAATAAAATAAATAAATAATAATAATAATAACAACTAAATGAAATAAATAAATAAAATGCAAAACAATCAACAAAAACACAATATCAATTGAAAACAATTGATAAATAAATGAGTAAACTATATAAATAAATAACTTGTTTCATCTACTTTCAAATTTTAACCGTGAGGTGCTTGAGGCACCGTTATCTCTGGCAAACAGCACATGATATGACAAATTATTTGTCGATAACGGTACTACTTTTTTATGTGATTCTAAATGCAAAGACAGCTGAACATTTCAAAGTATAATTTTTATTTCATAAATCCACTGTAGTTTCATAATTTTCCTTTTTCTTTAAATAGGGTGATTCTGGGGGACCATTAGCGTGCCAAACTTCTGATCGTGGATGGGTTTTAGCTGGACTCACTTCATTCGGATCGGGATGCGCCAAAAGAGGATTCCCCGATGTCTACACCAGAGTGTCACATTTCTTATCGTGGATTAAGCAAATGAGAGGATACTAATTTTATTTTCGGTCATATACTGATTCATTTTATTTATTTATTTATTTATTTATTTTGCTTCTAGCTTTTTGTGTGCTTTTTATGTTATATTGTGAAGTTACAGCTAGCTTTTTGTTTTCACTTTTTGCTTACTGGTGAAAAGATTTTATGAAAATAGTAATTTTTCAATTCTTATAGATTATTGTGTGTTATGCATTAATTAGTTAAATCCGCACATTAATTATTTTTTCAATGAAAGTATGCGCGTATAATTATTTATCAGATTTAATGTTTTGAATGAAATAAACATTATTTTAAAACTGTTACACGGCATATTTTGATAAATAGTGTACAAAAATATAAATGATGAATAATATGATATTTGATTTGGCTTCATTGAATGTTTATATTAATTGACAAGTTCTTCATGATTATGACGAAGAAATAGAAATAGAGGATATGCTAAAATTATTCTTGTACGCATACAATAATCAAATACATATGTAGTTAACTCTCAATAAACGTTGGAATTACTTTGTAGTTGGTGTTGTTTATCCTGTTATGTTTTTCCCAAATGAATACGTTTTATTCTGAAAAAATAAAATTTACCTGTCATTTGTATTAAAGTGATTATTAATGCAAGAATTAATAAAACTTTTTTGACTCCATAGATCACATTGTTTCTATCTGATATTCAAGCACTTTTTGTAATGTATGCATCAAGAACGCAGCTTATCGATTGCTTACCAAGACTTCTTCTGATGAAATGCAACATTAAATGTTTTTTTACTAGCTATGAAGCATCTGAGTTTTAATTATCTTTTGTACTTCATATAGACAACCGGGGTAATTTTTTTCAAAAAATTAAATAAATTAATTTAATTCAAATTAAATTAAATTAAGTTAAAATAAAATAAAATAAAATTAAGCAAAATAAAATAAAATTAAGCAAAATAAAATAAAAATAAATTGAAAATTTTCATTCATTCCTGTTTCGCTTGTGTTTCAGAAATAATTCAGCCTTATCGTTCAGTTATGTCTTCTTTTGTATGCAAAGCAATTAAGAAATTGTGCTGAAATCAAACCTTTAAATGTAATTTTGTGGAGTAAGTTTGATCTGCATTAACAATATTTGTAGCACCTCAAAAATGATGCTTTTTATAAAGATCAAGAAGTGAGCAATAATTTTGAGTACATTTTTCTGTGACGAATTAAGATTACTGGCTATTAGTAGGAGAGATCGGATATCTGATTCAAGGTAGAAGTGATAAAATTTTCTCTCATAGTTTTCGAGATCAGCTGTAACTCATAGCAACTGTAGACACGTTCCCCAGCAATTCAATCACTACTAAGTGAATTGTTGTTAATCCTCTTGGAGAAAAATTAGGAATAGAAAATTTTCATCATTAGTTTAAGCTATATTTTCACAGATTTTGTTTTTCTTTCACATAATTTTCGCTCTGAATTCAGCTATAATTTTATTTAAAGTTCACAAAAGATAATAAATACATAAAACATAATTAAAAGAAATATTTTTTTAAAGGTGCATCAAGTTTCTCTAGCCTCCCTTTCAGTTTCAAAGTGCATGTTCATCATGCAAAGTGTTTTCTCAAGAGAAAGCCTCAAGCTATGCTGCCCGTCTGGTGATGAATTGCTGTTTCAACTCTTAAGTTGCTCGAAAAAACAAGCCTCACCTTAGATATAATCAAAGTTAAGGTATTCATAGAGTGTTCCATAAACAGTGATCCATCTTACGCCGATGCATTACCACATCTTTAAGCAACAGAAACCGCAAAATGAAGAACATAAACAAATTTGTTGCTTTTAATACGTGCAAGTATGAAGGAGGCCACGAACTCAGATAACTCAATTGAAAATAAATAAATAAATAAATAAAATAATATTCTTGGTAACCTTGACATTTTCCTGGTAAAAGAAAGTGAAGAGGTTAGAAAGTACGTGAGATGGTTGCGACTGCATAAAGGCTGTTGACCCTGCTTTCTGTAGCGCAAACAGTCTTTTAACCTGATTACTGCGCGATTAGAACAGGTTTGTCAAAGCTTTCTGAATTCCGGAAGCGTAGATTGTCGCCTTCTTGCCTCAGGGACTCAGTTGACATTTGCTCCTGTCGAAGACTGCAATGGAGTGGGACTATCTTAACGAAAAATATTTGATAATTAAGATCATAGTGATTCTTTATGTATTTGAGAGCAAACGAACTTAAAAGTAGCAGTTTGGTTCATAAATATTTTTAAATACGTAAATAAATAAATCTAGAAATCAAGGGTCATGGGGAAAATCACATCAGAAGGGATCATCACATCAGAGCAATTGCACTAAGTTCTTTGTATTCGAAGGCAAACGATTCGGAGTAAATGTGCATTGATTGCTGAGCTGTTTTGAAAACAGGCGTTTCTATGGCTTTCTTAACGATGATGAACATTATCATGACGAGATATGCTTTGGAGTAAACAAACGTTATGTAGGTTTTGGCTTTAATGAATTTTCACCAGGCGATATCAATCAAACTAATCAGGTGATTGTGGCTGTGGCGTGCACTTTGATCAAAATTTATCGTGTAAATAATGTATTCGGGTAATTATACACAAGCGTGAAAAATTAGCTGGATCTCTATCACATCTAATCTCTCTATCACATCTAATCGTAAATCTCTATCACATGGAGCTAGATGACAACTCGGCATCTACTGCAAGAAAATTATATTGCCATAGTAGTATTATCAGTGCTCATCTTATTCTTTTATATCATCTAAAAGTTATGGGAAATAGAGATGTACCGAAGCTCCGACCGAAGCTTCTACCATACCGAAGCATGAGGTGTGATTCGGGCACTTCGGCCTATAATAAGTTACATTGTGAATTTTTATTTTGCAACTTTAATTACATAATATATTGTGTTTCAAGCTATACAGAATCCACATAAATAAGACAAAGAATATGTGTGTGTATATATTTATATGTGTGTGTGTACCTTATACAAATCCACAGATCACGTCGGATCTGGACGAAATTTGGCAAGGAGATACTTGGGCACCTGTGAAGGATCATAGGGTGGTTTTTGAGCGGGAAAAAGTACCGATCCGTTTGAATTTCGAATAAAAGACTTCAAAATGGCTCTTTCTACCCGAAATACTTATCGGATCTTCTCAATCTTGGTCTCATTCGAAAGAACGCAAAAATCACCTTTTAGGAAAGTTTCCTTCCTACGGTATTTAAAACCACTAATCGATATTTGCACCCTGAAAAAAGATACGGGCTTTTAAAAGAAAGCGGAATTGAATTTTTAATTGAAAATTGACGAGCATCTGCGCGGGAAAAAAATCTCATTAATGATTTCTATCTGTTGCCATTTTGACCTGAGTGCTGCAAAAATAACATTCTTAATTTTTTTTTCGTTAGTGCCCAGAGAATAATAATCCCCCCCCCCCCCAGCCAGTTTCAATTGCATTGTAGCCCTAAACCTTCATTTTATTTTCCCAATCAGTTCTGGCTAAAGAAATGCGAGGAGGAGGAATGAATAATAATAATCAGCGTAAAACATGCAGTAAATTGAAATATCATCAGGGAATAAAATATTGTCTGCTCCTGTTAAAGAAATTGAAAACGTGTGTAAAAAGAAAAAAATAGATCAGAAAGATTTTTAAATCGCCATGCTGTTTTTTTTTATTTTATTTTTGCTAAAAAAAGATATTTTACTGTTATTTTTCTGAACTTATATGCTGCATTTAACATCCGAGCAAAGCCGGGCACAACAGCTAGTAAAAAATAAAGTAAAACACAGAAGAAAATTATGTTTAATTAAAATGATTGGGTGTATTGAACCCATAGAACAAGAAACTGCTCAATAATTAACAGTATATTCTATTTAACTTGAAAACTTATTTATTCAATTTTTTTATTTTTATGAAATAAATAAGTTTAGTTATGTTTGGTTAATAATTATAGGAACACTTGAGTTGCTTTAAAATGAAGCTAGTAAAATGTGGTGTTCTCTAAACATTTCTATTGTTGACACTTCCGGAAAAAAATCAATTTTTATATTTGACCAGACCAGAATTTCTTTTTAAAGTCCTATTTAGCTTAATATAATTATATTTATTGGTATAAAATTTCATTTTTGTTTAATTTATTAAACCGTTAAAAAAGCATTTGTAGATATTGATCACGATCATTAGTAATAGTTCAGGATTATGAAATGTCCTAAGAATTAACAAAAAGTAAATTGATACTGATTTTTTTAATCAAATAAAATACTAGAAAAGTGCCCATTTCTTGCAAACCCACTTTTGATCAACTACATTAAGTTTCAATTTCATTAGTTACTTAAAAAAATGCTTACTTTTCATTAAATTATTCTTGATATAAACAGTTCCAAAATTAAACGTATGAAATATTTTGCATAAAATATAAATATTGACTGATAAATTAGAAGACATACGTGTATAAAACTCTAACAAGCTCAACTTAAAGTCAAAACTTTTTTATTAAGAATATTTAAATATCTATTATATTATATGTAAGTAGCTAATTTCTAATTTATTCTGTGATTTAATATTTGATCATATTAGTTTATTTTATTATGAACATTTCCTTAACTATAGAACATGTTTTTCATAGTCTAAATAGTGTTTCATAATACTAATTTGCAATGAAGAAATTAGAAATATCTTCTTTTCTGGTACTATCAGTACAAAACAAAAATAAATACTTTAATTAGTGAAATTAATTGATAAATGAGACAGTAAGCTATAATTGTTGTGCAACACTAAGTATATTAAAACAAATAGAGTACAATATCAGCTTGTATTCATTTTTTACGCAATTAATGCTAAATCTTCAATATGTGCACCAGCCGAAACTGTGGTACTCGGTACTTCGGCTACACTGAGCTTCGCGCCTTCTGTAATCGAAAAACATGTTTCTCAGCTCCTTAGCATTACTTACTTATATGCTTTTTATTTGGTTTTATTAAGCATTAAGTAAAAAACATAATTACGCACGCAAAATACTCAATATTTCATATGTATTTGTTTTATATCACCCGAAACGAAATCTTCATCTTGCCCGGCATAGGAGGCATATGACGAATATCATTTATCACAAATGACTTAATGCGTCATGAAATTTGAAAACCATCTTTATGTTTATCACAATACTTTGTAAATAAGGATTCATTTTAAAAATTTCAAATAGCAAACTATCAGCTCAAATTTTGTCCATTTTCCTCTTAATGTAGTACAATTTCCAGGTTGACTTTATTTGTTAGCTTATAATGTTGGGTCTCTTTTTACTCTCTTAATAATTTAAGTTCCATCTTTTATTAGATCTTTTTCGGCTACGAGATTCATTTTTAATAACATAGCTATGTATATGTTATATGATCTAAATTTATTTCTCTGAAAGATATTCTTCGAATTCCGTTATACTTTAATTTGTTTAGTGCAGTAATCAAAGGAACTAATATTTATGCTTGACTTATTGCTGGAAAACATGTTTCAGTGAATGAAGACAAGTCACAACAAATGTATATTAACTTTTCTGATGTATTTGATCGGAGAAAAAAACCTTCGCCAAATTTAGAAAAAAATCTTTATTTACATCTCCACATACTTACAAATAAACATCATATTCACTTTTAACAACTTTCAATCCATATATACATCAATCAACGTAAAACACAATCAATGCACAGCTTCCACATGTAAGATAAAATGTTCCAATTCTTCTACAAAATTTCGCTTGAATCACTAGGTCGGATATGCAGCATCTGTGCATACTAATACCCATTTATTGGCAAACATCGTCATACGTATGAATAAAAAGCAGATCGTGCAGAGGGGAAAAACACTTAGAAAGTTCCTATTAATCATAAATATTTTCACTCTATACTTACACATTATCTCATTAATTCCTGACATTTTTTTTCCAAAGATAGTTTGTATACTGGTTACAAACAGTGTTTAATGGACCGGAAAAATAATTAAAAAATATTATGTAAAAAAAAATTGTTTTATTAAGGAAAGAAAAATCGTCCCTTAAAAATTACGATAGACCCCAGAGGGTACATACTTTTTTACTAAATTTTTTTTTGCCTACGATATAATATTTAAAAAGACATTTTATAAGAAGAAATAAAATCAGCAATTAACATAAACTGGGAATCTGGGAATAACTTTGAAAACTTAGCTTTTTTTTTCTTGAGATTGTGAACGATGTGATTTTTGATAAAGATCATATTAAAACTGCTACAGAATACACTTTAGAATGGTTATGTGCTGCAATCTGTTAGTAAGGAATTGAAACAATACCAAGATACTAATTGAACACTATTATTTGGTTGAAATGTTCATTTTGGGGAAATTCAGACCATTTTTTGGACCGTCCCTAAAAAAAGGACGCTAGGCATTAATGGGTTAAATTGTACTGCGTATCATACTTTGTTTGCCAAACAGTTATGACATTTTTGTAACCTGCTTACTCACTGAGTATTTTAAGTGCGGGGCCATCTGAGCAAATGAAAACACTAAAACTTTATTCGCATCTCTTTGCAATTATGTATAAAGTTGAAAAAAAGACATGAATGCAGTACGTCCCCAAAAGCGTGCCTGTAAACTGTTATATGACTATGGCATCAAAAAAAAAAAAAAATAGTTTTCATTTGACGATGATACATGGTTTTCGGGATTCTTCCTTTTACCTTATTTAAATCGAATTTCAAAAACAAATTTTCCTATTTCTAAAGGTTAAGGGGGCTATTTGCATGAAACTTTATCCATTTTGTCAGAAAAGTTCTATGGTTCAAATAAAACTGAAAATATTTTGTGAGATCAGAAATACTGTGTAAAAGCCTCAACTAGCTAAAACCATCGCACTGCAAATTCCTAGTACTCATTGAAGACACGTTGAAACACTTTAATTTAGAAAAAGTGTTGCAGTTGCCTGAATGTTCTGTAAAATGTGTTACGAATGTGCTCCGTTGAAACAAAAGTGATGTGAAATGGACTCTAAATCCGATCCGACTGTACCCGCTCAGAATATTAGTTAAAATTAAGTTTGGGAACACATTTGAGAACAGATTGAGAACATATATAGGCACACTTGTCATACACATTGTCTGACACTTGTTGTGGTTGTGTGACTGCGACCGGTGGCGGTTGACTGCCTCCCTTGAGATTGCTATAAATTTAATGGCAAAAAACTAATGATATAACCGAAGGAGTGATCCATAAATACTACAAACTATGTACCACGAAGTGGTCTAAGAGAAACAAAGAGTTGACACAAGTGGTCTAAAAAAGGGGGAAGTGTTAAAAAAAATCTCAATACCTTTCCAAAATTGTTAAAAAAGTGTGATGAACAAAATAAGTTCTGAAAAGCGTTTTCAGTAGTGTTTTGAAAACTTTTAAAAAAGTGTGCTTGAAAGTGCTATATGGGGACAAGCCGCACATGAGAAATGAAAGGGGCATTTCTCCATTTACACTATCATTATAGAAGTGCCCTATTTATTCTACCTGTGAAAAGTGTCCGAATATGATAAGAGTTCAAAACGTGTTCAAAAAGTGTCCCAAAGATTGGCAATTTAGAGACATTCTCAAAATCTACAAAAATCTTCAGTTTTGAGCTATTTCTTTTATGAATGTTTCATTCCCTGCTTATGCTCATGCTAAATAGTAGGCATTATGTCTAAAAAATCTTGTTATCACCTTAACCATTGTAACAGTATACATGCTTTTTTTACTGTCCAAAAAGAAATATTCTGCGCTGTAATTTCCAGTATTAGAAAAACTAAGACTACTTTTGAGCCGTAAACTATTACTGCCTTCACTCAAAACTTAAAGTGACAAAGATATCAAAAGCTTATATTCTTTTGCAAATTGCATTGAAGAACCACTCTTCTTAGGTATGAAATTTGATGAATATAGTCTAGTGTTATAAATCATGAGCATGCAAGTTTAATTTCAAACACGGTTTTATTTAACCCCGGGACTCTTATAACATTATTATTACAGTACTCATTAACTTGACATAGATAAGCATTTCATCCTCACAACATTTGATGTTAAAAACAACCAGAGTATCCACCAAGCAATTAGACTAGAGTTGAATTGGTTACGATTATGCTTATATTTTATGAATGAAAACGAAAAGTAACGTGAATGAATTAAAGGAATGTTATAAACTGCACTTTTGTATAAGAAAAGAAAAAGGTACAAAGAGGCAGTAGAGCTTCCCAAGTTAAACACTTACTATTAGAATTGAAAATAGGAAAGACAAAATATGTACCGTTTGTTATCGTATGAATTCGTATCAAAAGCTTAATTTCTTTATTTGAGGATAGAAAGAAGACCAAAACAACGAAAACAAATGAACATATGTTTTTTATACAAGATGTTGAGATGTCCAAGCATGTGTGTGCTTTGTTAATTAGTGACTTGATTTATCCAAGTAGTATACTCAGAAATTTTTGTGTAGACTCCAGGAAGCTTTGGCCTTGCACATCCTACGCCCCACGAGACGAGTCCTACTAAAACGGACCTCCCATTTTTCACAGCTGTCAGTGGACCACCAGAATCACCCTGAATAGAAGAAGGTATTTATTAAAATATAGAGATTTCAACACGATAAGCAATTTGACAGGCAGCTTTACGAAACTGAAACTTTAAATTTCTCCTCCCTGCTTTTTCATCATTGAAGAGTTGAAAATTGTTGGTTCAATGTTTTTGAAAATGCATAAGTTGTGTATGCGTACGCACTAATTTTCCAATTGAACTATTTTAAATACTAAAGCTGATTATGCATGCAGTTGAGTACTGTTGGTTTGGTTTACTTCACAAATGTCACCTTCTCATACTGATCAGCTTTAAACTACTACCATGTATAATCACTCTTACCCTAGAAGACTTATAATAATTCTTACTGATCATTGAAGTTTATGTGTGCATTTCAGAAACAGCATGTCAATTACTAGACAGACGCAATACTGTACTGAACTTTCGAATGACTCTACAATTGGAACCACAAATTTGATGTTCATATTTGATGATACCAAAATCTTCGGCTGCGAACAGTTGCTTCATCTGTTTAGTATCCTTCTGCACATTTATGAACAAAGAATAAAAAAGATTATTTAAAGCACAAAATAATCCCCGATACCCTTTAATTGAACAACATGCATGAGGCAAGGTTTATTCATCACAAAGTTAACTTCAAATGAAATGCTCAGACTTATCAGTTCCAGACTAAATATTTGGCATGTGTTACTTACCCTCAGAACATTTCTTGAATTCATGATTCTAAACCAAAGGAAGCGGATTACAAAAAAGTGAAAATTACTCACCTAGAAAAATCTGAGGATTCCTTTCCAATAGTCTCGAAATAATTTTAATACAGTATTTCAGCTTGTCAGCTTTGAACACTTACCATTTTGGCATAAGCATTAAAACACTAAATTTGTAAATATAAAATAAGGAAAATACAGAAATGATCTGAATAATTGCATTAATCTCAGATATATGCTACAATGGACTATAGCTCAAAAAATAAGATTTTAAAGCTTTTGGCCATGTTTTACTGAGATTTTAGAATAACAGCTTTTGAAACTAGAGTATTTTACACTCTATTATAATCCATTCAGCCTGAAGAACTGAAATTAAAACAAAGACAAAATTGGTAGTTTAACTTTTCTTTAAAACAAAAATGGATAAACTGTGTACTAAGCGAAAAATCTTAGCACATTAAATATTTTCTTAATCTGCTTCATATTAAAGAGCCGTTCAAGCAGTTTTAAGTTACATGTATAAATTCAATATCACTAAGAGCTTTCTTGGGAGGGTACCAACATCACAATGCAAACTTTCAAACGTATATTATGTAAATCCATAAGGTTTTTTAGCGATACCAGCGTCATTTATTTATTCAATGGTGATAAAATTTTGGCCGAAAGTAAAATTCCAAGAATTGTTTGCATCTTTAGAAGGAGTTAATCACATAATTTGCTATTGTCCTGCTTTAAGGGGCCTTGGTTACATGTATATATGCATTGACTATTCAACTTCATTGTCATATTACTATCTAAATTTGGAATCATTCCATCATTTAATCCAATATTGTTGAACTAATATTAATAATATATATTTCTCTTGAATTGAAAATGTATGCCGTATTATCACCTTTTCTTGAATAACAGAATTCGCCAGAAAACTTATAGATAACATTCACCACTTCAGTAGAGAATGTCTAAGGTGCAATTTATTATTATTATTATTTTTTTTTTTTTGAGATGAACTTTTCCTTTTTACATCTTCTTTTTTATATCAATAGAGCAAAAACACTGCCAGCAAGTTAATCTTGGCATGTCAGAAAATCCCCCTACATTCAATAAATATTAAAATATGGCGAGAAATATACATAAACAACACATAAATCAAATAAAGGCGAAAGTCACGGAACGATTTTGTGTCGGTATATGGAACTTGCATGCACTACAAACAAAGTTTAGAAAGCACATTCAACAACATATATGACCTTTCAATCAGTATCATGCTAACTTGGTACTAAAATTTCTGTGAATTACATGAAGTAAAAAGCTTCTAAAATATCACAAAAAAAAGCTAATTGCAGTTTCAATCACTAAATCACCTTTTTTATTAAATACTCCTTTATGTTGAATATAACAACTCTCTCGTTGTCTTTAATGTTTTAGTTTAATATTTTCTGTCAAACGTATTTAAACTATGCATAAAAATAGTGTTGAAACTGGAAAAGAAAAAATTCATTTCCTGCAATGTCACTTAGAGCCCTTAAGATTACCACGTGTTGCCGCTGGGTACGAGTCAAGGGCGCAATATTCTGATGTAGTACAAGAAAATACGGAGTAATAATATGAGTCGAGGAACTTGAGAAGATTCAAGTTAGGAACTTGATTAAAAACATCGAATACAGAATGTTTAGCTGTATGAATCATATTATCTAATTAGTTCTACTTTTATATCTAATTCTAGAGCTTTTCGCTTTGTCTATTTTTCGCAATATTCTTGATTTAGTTTCACATCGAACCAGAATTCTTTCCGCTGTCTGACTTTTTGACTTTGATTAATGTTTAGATTGCTATATTCCTTTTATTTGCATTTATTTCTTCAAGCAGAAAGTATCTAGTTTAAACTTCCATATTGAGCTCAACAATCAATTACCTGCCTGGCTTGTTCCAGCAATTTCTGTGTTCCAGCTACCTTGTATTCTCTCTCACTCAATAAGAAAAGAACAATCTAAACAATTTGGTCAATCTGTTTATTTGACTTATTTACTCATCAACTACTCTTTCAATGGTTATTTTATGTTTTTCTGACAACTAAGGACTTCAATGGGGCTCGAAACTCTACTACACAACCTTTTTGCTCTTAATGACTTAACAATTTTACCACTCGAAGTAGTGTATAACAGGACTAGAATAAAAACATCACGGTTACACTTTTTAGCGCTTATTTTTTGTTGATGCACATTTTGATAATTTTTCAAGGTCATTATCATTCGAGGCCATTATCGCTGTCGGTATATTTCACGTAGTTCTACTCTAGTTCTGGCTTATGGTTGGTAACTTACTACTTAATACTCAGGCCTTGCCTTCAGTTTACGAGTTGAACCGTACCATTGTTGCGCTCTCTCGCTGGTGTGCTAAATTTACTTCAGCTACCAGTTTGTTGGTACTCTCAGCTTCAATGCAATGACATCTACCTTCAGATTGGTTATTGTCTATTCCAGACAGATGAACCCATACAAAGGATGAAGCTGCAATAGCGGGCAGTATACTGCTGGTAACTTTAGTCTCGGCTTATGGGCGTTAACTTGTTGCTCATTATTATGAGTAATTTAGTGCTTACATTTTCTTGTTTTTTGCTCAATTAAAGGCTCTTTATGGTAAACTATTGGATTGTTTTGCTCGGCATTTTACTGCATTTTTTAAAATTACTTTCTCTGTATTGTTTTTGACAAAATTTCTATCAATTTCAATAAATAAACGATTAAATGTATATGCTCATAATGCAATGTGCAAGGGAATTCATTAAGTTCTTTGCACAATAATTGTAGTTGTAAATCACACAACTATTTTTTATGGTATTTATGAAATTGCTTTATAAACATTCAATTCAAAATACATTTATATCTTTGATACTTCTGCTTAAGTGCGTACTAAATTCGGTTTATTTCTTCAAAAACGAGTTTTTTCCCTAATATCTATTATTCTGCAATTTCATTTTTGAACTACCTTCAACAACATTTTTCTTCTTCATTTCCTTTTGTACTTTTTTTCACTATAAAATGACAGACGAGGATAAAAGATAAAATCAAACAGTTTTTGTTACTCAAAGTTACAGATGCTTAAAAAAAACAAGAATGAAAATCCATTTAATTGCTCAACTTTAAAGGTATTTAAGATCTTGGTTAGTAAAACACTGTAAGAAATGAGATTTAAGTCATGAAATTATTAAAGCAAAGTAGTGGATTGTAAATTAAGCTAAAATGATTAAATGAAAACAATTCACAGATACAAAGAAGTTATTGTGAAAACCTCTTCTTAACTATTTGGTTAGTTCTACTTCATGTTGCATTATCGTGCAACAAACTAAAATGACTTCACGTTATTTTATACATCATTATTTTACTCTGTTTTACTAAGGAATTACTTTTAATACTGATGGAAAAAGAAATTTTATTTACCTGACACGAATCTTTTCCTCCTTCTTTGTAACCAGCACAAACCATGGTAGGAAATATCGTCTCTTTTCTTCCTAGACTTTTGTACCATTCTTGGCACTCGTTATGGTCGATCACTTGGAGATCCACTTTCTGCAAAATTCCGGGAGAATCGCGGACTCCTGAGAATAAAAACGAAATCTAATGTAAAAACGGCTATAGTTAATATAATTAGATGGTGAGCTAGGAGACGCAGACAAAAATGAAAAATTACAAGAAAATACTCTTTACTTACCGTACCGTGTTCTACCCCATCCTGTGACCGTCGCCGTTTGCCCAGCAAACTCTTCCCCAAAGAGAGGTAAGCAGACAGGAATGACATGCCTTCGAAATCTAATTGGTCTCTGCAACTGAAGCAGGGCAATATCATGTTGGTAGTTTGAAGGGTTATAGCCAGGATTCACAACTCTACGCCTTACCGCTACCTCTTCATGAGCATATGCTTCCGTAGTTTGCCTAATGTCATGTTCGCCTAAGCGGACCTTCAAACCTGAAGTCTGTGACCTATTTCAAACATAAAAATAATTAGCAGATATTAACAACGGCGAAAAATACAAAACAAATTTAACAAGAGTTCTGGGCCATAATGGTGGGGTCCTCCTCGTGGTGTGGTCTGGGTAACGCTAAATCCTTACTAATATTTGATCAGATTTGTATCTGGACAACGACTATTCTGCCGTGCTAAGCGTAAAAGTGGTGTCTGCAGCTGAGCTCAAACTGAGATATTGCTCTTTAAAGTTTCGCTCCTCCATGTACTTGATTCGGATGAAACTTTTTCATATTTCTTTTAAAAATATTTTCCGTTCTCAAATGGCCATATAATTTTGCATGTAGGCAAAATACGGCACAAAGAATCACATGGTGGTGATAACTTAATTTTGTTAGAAAGTGACAATACGACTTTTGTGCTTATCAAGGCAGTATTGGGATGGTAAGTTAAGCAGGCGATGGACGCCACCGGACCATGTTTGCTTACATCAGTTACCCCCCCCCCCGCACTTACTTTCTTTAGGTATATCTTACTATTATTGTTAATAAATTACTTACAGGTGTTTACTTATGTCAGAGAAAATACAACGATGCGATGACAACTCAGAGAGCTATTTGTAACTGTTTAAAAGAGATAAAAAAAATTTCTTGCGTTGTTATGTGGTATTGGATGAAGCATTTATCCCCTATTACATACTTGAAACAAAAAAAGGCTGTTTACAAAGTCCTGTGTTGATAAAGAAAATTTACTTAAAAAAACTATTTTAGATTTATTTCTACATTCTTTTCTTCCTGCCTTTGATCTTTATCTTATCAATCCCCCCCCCCCCCCCCTTTTGGTTCAATATTACAGAAAATGGCGGTCTATGAAAGAAAAATTATGGGGTGTAGCGAGGGGTGTTTTGAGGGATAACTCTCCAGAAATATTGGTTTTAGCACATATTGCTCATTATAGTATGAGAATTTATATCCGTTTAAGGCTAGTTATTACAAAACGCTCACTCATCCGAAGGTAAATTCCAGCTATGCTAGTGCTTGCCGCAAAGGTGAAAATCGTCATATGGTTATTAATGCTTAAATATAAAGTAGTTTTTTTTACGGAGTTTTTTTATTATATCAAGAAGAACCATGCATTGTAAGCAAGGGCGGATCCAGACATTTTTCAAGTGAGGGGCGATTGATTTTTGTCACTTATTTTGTACTAAGTTTAGTGTAGTAAAATTGTGAAGTTAGTTGAAGTAAATTAAAATAATTTCAATGTTTCAACTTTAGATATTTCTCTTTCTTTTGGATGAAATGAGACATAAAATTTTGTGTATTGTGCCCAAGGAACGAATGAAATCATGTTTTCATTCACATCATTTTTAAATCAGAGACTAGGGGGCGTTGATGTAGGTAAATAATCGCACTATATATAATCGGTTAAAAAACTTAAGAAGTTCTACATCAGCAATACTCAATCTATGGATTATAGGGCAGATATTGCCAGCTGAGTTAAAGTAAATTCTTCTTATGAGAAAAGATATTCTTATATGGGCTTATTGATGTAAAGATGGGACCTTGCTTAAGCTATTAATGCCTGACATTTTTTTTCCAAAGATATTTTGTACACTGGTTACAAACAGTGTTTAATGGACAGGAAAAATAATAAAAAAAATAATATGTAAAAATAATTTTGTTATTAAGGAAAGAAAAATCATCCCTTAAAAGTTACGATAGACCCCAGAGGGTAGATACTTTTTTTATTAAAACTTTTTTCTGCCTACAATATAATATTTAAAAAGACATTTTATTAGAAGAAATAAAATCAGCAATTAACATAAACTGGGAAGCTGGGAATAACTTAGAAAACTTAGCTTTTTTTCTTGAGATTGCGAACGATGTAATTTTTGATAAAGATCATATTAAAACTGCTTCAGAACACACTTTACAATGGTTATGTGCTGCAATCTGTAATAACGAATTGAAACAATACCAAGGTACTAATTAACACTATTAATTCGTTGAAATGTGCATTTTGGGGGAATTCAGACCCTTTTTTGGACAGTCCCTAAAAAGGGACGTTAGGCATTAATGTGTTAAGATAAGTTAAAATGTTACCTTGCTACGCAATGTGCAGCCGTAACTACCCATTGACGGTTTATTAAAGCACCTCCACAAGAAATCTTCCTGTACAAGAACGACTGCTTGACTATTGCAACCTGAAAAAAGGAAAAAAAAAGAAAAGAAAGACGGAAACAACATTTATACTTTACTATCTCATGTAACTGATGTAAAACCAAGACAGTTCATTTATAGTAATAATCATTGGCGAACATTTGATTGAAGTTGTGAAAGTTTTAGCACATTTCTCATCTCTTGAAAGTATCTGCTGAGCAAGGACTCAATAGCATTCATTTGGCATATGTCACTGTTTTTAGGAGGCTTAGACTTTTTATCAACGAAGGCATTTTTTTTTTAAGAAAAAAACAAAACTGTCTCCAATGCAGTGGAGTAATTTAACTGATAGAACTGGTGTAACGTACCGTACACCATTTTTATACGTTAAGTTACTCGCATCACATTGGGGACTGCGTTGAAGGCAGAATGCTGCCATAAGGTTACACAAATTTTTTACAGTGTAGGGAAGAAAAAGTAAGCTTCTATCGCTACGTTGGTAATTGGCGGATTAACAAGAAATCGCTGCAGAATTTTTCAATAAACATGCTTTTTCCAGAATCTTAGAGGCTATTCTTACTCTCAATACTAAAGTACCGAAGTCCAACAATTGTGTACAAATTACTTTTGCTAACATATTGTGAGACTTTTGAATCAATCGTACAAAATTTTCGGATCTTGCCGTTTCACGTTCTGATGTCATTTTATTCATATAGATTTCCTAGCAAATGAATAATAGCATAAATAAAGTATTCAAAATCCAGTCTTCTCATCCATAAACTGATAATTTAAGATTTAATAACAGATTCAACTCAAAATTAATTTTCAAAACAGTGCAAAACTTTATAGGACAAGCCTTAGTTAACTCTGCATGAAAGTGAAAGCTAAAGGGAAGAATTGACGAACAGTTGTTTCAGTAATTTCTATAACGGACAATCAGTTTTTTCACGTACAATTTAAACGGACCCAATTTGTATCTTTTAAAAATTATAAGGAAGATTTGCCTTGAGTTTCGTTTTCTCTTTTACGGCAAAGTTCTTTTGCTAAACAGTGAACACATAACAATGAAAAACCTCATTATACCACAGATCCTTAATAAATAAACAAATAAAGCTAAAACAGTCTTTACTCCACTCGAGCTGTAGAGGCACTTTTACTAGAAGTTAAAAATATGTATTATTCAAAATGAAATAGTTTACCTGCCACGGTTGTTCCCCGAAGTTGGCATTTTCTCCACCAACAATTTTCCCGCTCCTCATGTAAGGTCGGCCACATTCTGGAAAATAAATATATATGTTAATAAATACATTTATTTTCAAGAACGTCATTTTAGCGAATTTAATTAAACTATACCATTAATAATGAAAAAAAGAGAACAATAAATGTAGAAGAGAAAAATTAAACATACATTTATGATGATTCTATATTCGTAATCATGAAGGGAGGAATAATCATTTAGGGTGCCCCCCCCCCCCATAAAAGTTTCTTTAACTTTCCATGGGAGGTAGATAGCCTCTAACACAGTGATTCCCAACCTGTGGGTTGCTACCTCAAATGGGGTTGCAAATCATTTCTTCTAGGGGGTATCTTCTTTGGGGTCTCGACGTTATCCGTCGAGCTAAAAAATATATATTATTAAAAGTTTTAAATTTAATGTACACAGTCCCGTCACATTAATGTGACCACCATGTACTTTCCACGTCGATGTTAAATAACTAATCACAGAAGGCACTTGGTAGCACGGTGCAGTTGAAAGTATATAAAGGGTGTGTGAGGGCTTTGGAAAGCATTTCTAGCGTTGGCAAAATGCAATAACAAAGCGATTTATCCGACGCACAAAGTGGCATAATCATTGTCTTTCGGGCCAAGGGTGGAAGCATTTCCAAAATGGCTGAGTTTTTGAGCTGTTCTCATGCCGTCGTGGTAAAAGTGTACCGTGCATGGCAAAATGGGACTATTCAAAATCGGCGACGAGGCAAATGTAGTGCACCAGGAGCCATAGATGACAGAGGCGAACGACGGCTGCGGAGATGCATTTGGGGTAATAGACCGGTTACCGGTGAGCAACTGACCCCCCAGATGAGCCACGGGACTACCAATATCGTCACCCACACTACTGTTTAGCGAACGTTGCTGCGTCTGGGCTCCTGAAACAGAAGCCTAGTTCATGCACTTATGCTGACTACTGTCCATCGACGACGAACCCTGGAATTTGCACGCCAGTACCGCAGCTGGACGTCTATTGAGTGGCGACAGGTAGAATTTACTGATAAATCACGTTTAATGCTCCATCGGACAGACGGACGTTGGCTTAGAAAGGCGTGTAACCTCTGGAAGCTAGCTCCCTGAAAATATGCTGGAACGGTCCCAGCAAAAGGCAAGAGCATTATGGTCTGGGTAACGTTTTCCTGGGGTTTTATGGGCTCACTCATCATTGTAAAATGCACGATGGATCAATACAAGTACGCAACTACACTTGCGGACCATGTCCACCCCTATATGAATATTGTTTTTCCTCAGGATGATGGCATCTACTAGCAGGACAATGCGAAGTGCCAAACAGCTGCCAGTGAACATGCATGGTTCAATGAGCACCAGGATCAGTTTTCCGTTCTTCCCTGGTCAGCAAACTCACCTGACTCAAGCACAATTGAGAATCTGTGAGACCATCTCGATTGGGTTGTTTGAGCCATGGATCCTCACCAGCGTAAGCTAGCGCAGCTGGCCACGGCATTGGGAGTCAGCATGGCTCAACATCCTAGTGAACACCTTCAGGTGCCTCATTGACTCTGTTTCTACACGTCTCGCAGCAGTTTGTTCTGAGAAAGGTTGTTATTCATGCTTTTGACAGGTGGTCACATTAATGGGACTGGCCTGTGTATATAGGAGGGAAATATAAGAACTTTTGAATAGGGTCAATAATTGAGCGCAGTGGTGAATCCAGAAGAGAGGCTATGGGGCTGTATCAACCTCCCTCAGACCAGTGCCCTTGACACCCCCCCCCCTCTCCTTTCAACGTCTCCTAAATCTAATATTTTGATCTAAGAACTTCAATTTCTACAAATTTCTCGTAACAGTCTGCGATTTTGGGTCTCCCAAACAATATAAAGTCACCGAAAATTTCGTCTTTGTAACAATTTCAAGTAATTCCTGGGAGAGAGACTCCGTACTCCAACCCTTACCTTGACGTCATCAAAGATGTCCTACGATTGAGTTTCTAGGGGTTAATTTTGAGAAAATTCCAGGAAAAAGTCCCGAACCAAATGCTGCCCTTTAACTTTATCAAAAGAAGTCAACAATTGGGATTCCAGGACTTCAATTTTGAAAAAAAAAAGAAAAAAACAGTGGCCCGGGAGTGCCGACGGGAGTGCCAAATATTTTTTGAAACATCTGAACTCATTTTTCGTTTAAATGGGGCCAATGTACGTGGAAATACAGAGGTGAAGGTAACGGTAAAGTGTCGCGAGTTCAATTACTTTTTCCCATCTCAAAAAATACTTAACGCTCTTAAGAAGTTTTCACTTTTAAGGAAAATGTAGAGTAGTGCCTGCTGTCCAGATAATTAAAGATCTTCTACAATTGCGTTTTTAGGACTTAACTTCAAAAAAAGTCCCAGGGAGAGTCTGAACAATACCCTTCGTCTTCGAAGAGAACTTACTCTTGTGGACTTTGGGGCTAAAACAGGGCCGTCATTTCAAGTTTTTCCAGGGGGGGGGGGCAAAGGGTAAAAACACAATACAATTTCACCAGAAAACAGCAAAAACCAAGCCCACTTTTATGTAAATACATTGATTTCTCAAAGTCAGGGGGGGGGGCAGTTGACCCTAACCTGCCCCCCCCCTAAATGATGGGCTTGGGCTCAAATTTAAAAAAAAATTAAAAGAGTTCCCTTCCACCTGATCATTAAAACTCGTCTAAAATATTGTTTTTGAACTTCAATTTCAGAATTTTGGGGAGAATCTCCGAAATAAAATCATTTTTCAAACGTTATCAAAGAGAGTCTAGCGTTTTTATTACCTCAATTTCAAAAAAATTCCAAAGTAGAGTCCGAACCCCGTCCCTTTAATTAATATTAACAAAGATGGCTTACCATTGTGTTATAAGACACTTAATTCTCAAAGACTTAGAGAGTATCCACGATCACACCTGCCCCCCGCCCCCAATCAAGTCTAAAATTTCATTTCTGGGACGAAAAATTTTGGAGGAATAGTTTTTGAGCTCAAACCGTTCATAAAACTCTATGAGCCTCTTCAAACACCATTAGAGATCGTCTAAACTGCAATTTTAGGACTAAAATTGCGAAATTTTCCGTGGGAGGACCTTTATACTCACGATTATTGGCAATGCTCTTTCTCTGCTTATGCAATGAAATTCTCAAGATTTGTTTGCCCATATGCTGGTAATACTCCCCCCCCCCCAAGTCAAAAAATATGCACTCTTTCAGTTTCTTGCTATTCGTACATTTGAAGAAAATTGAGTTAGTTCCCAAGCCCGTCATAATTTCTACAATCATGGCGTGTTACCCGTTCAGCATAAGTAACATTTCTCAATCTTCATCTTGAGCTATCACGCAAAATAAGAGCCATGTCTACGCATACATACACATATCGTATGTATTAGGGGGGGGGGCGGCATATGGGGTTAAAAAGGTTGGGAACCACTGCTCCAAAAGAATAACAAATGCATAAGAACGTGTAGTTTAAGTCAGTCGAAATTTGTAGCAGAAGTAGAATATCTGAAAGAACACAGTGCCGGAGTAAATGAGAAGTATTTATTGGACACAAATAGTACAAAGTTGTACAGATAACCGCGATTTATTTTTTTCCCTAATAGAAGCTTGAATGCATTCATCATAAAAATTTTATTTAAAGAAATTTAAATGAAAGTGCACCCTATTTTTTTAAACTTACTACCTAGAGCACATTTTCAAAAATAATTTACTAAAAGTTTCAAGTGGGAACAGGAAAATTTTTTTTTCTAGGGTAAAAAAACACACGTCTGCTAAAATAGGTCATGTTTTACATTAGATTAGGCTTGGCATATATTATACAGCTAATTATCTTTTTTTGTTTTTTAAATGACTTTTTAGTTTCATTTATGTGTGTGCTAATTTAAAACAAACAATATGTTGCTTTGATATTCTTTTGAAACATAAATAAATGTAAAAAACTTACAGTGCAAAATAATAAATCGAAAAAGGTAAAATTGAGAATACTGCTTTTGTTCAAAGACTTTCCTCCAGAAAATGTTGTTCGGAAGTTAGAAAAGTGGCATATTTTTTTCCAAAAAAAAAAAAAAAGACGTTTGGGCAAACGAATCCAAAAAATCCTTTTCACAGAGCTGATATCAAATAATGCAGTTGAAGGAGTGGCATCCACATTTAAGATCTCGACAACAAGAAAGGCTGTTTCTTTGATATTGGAACAAGGTAAGTCAAGTATATGGTCTCCCATTAAACACATAAAAGCTTCTATTATAAGTACACTATCACCTACACCAGTAACCCAAAGAAAGTATAGAAGCTCTAAAGGATGTCAAAAGAAAAAATGATGCAGAGTGAAACTGCCAAAATTTTATCAAGCCCAAAAATTTTAGAAAGATGGCGCACGCAAAAAAAAAAAAAATCTAAAGAGACAATAAATCAACTAAAACTTTTGAAGAAGCCCAAACAGACATGCAAAATTAAATAAATAAATGAATAGCAAAGTAAATAAAAAATCTTTTCTTTGGAAGAAAATGGTAACTGATTCAAAGTGCATTGTTAATGGATTTAAAAGTTTGAAAGTGGATACAAGTTCAGTTCCTGGGAATAACGCCACAGAAGTCTATTTTCATGCCATCATTCTTTCCTATAATATAGAATAATGTACAACGAAATTTAAAAAGAAAGTAAAAGCTTTTTATTTTTCTGGAGAGAGATGATGTTTTCAAATTTTGTGCATCGCAAACAGCGTGAGTCATTTCTGGCCTGAGATGAATCAAGAGGACAATATTACTTGCTAGAAACGTTTATGTACTAATTTCATTCTCATTAATGTATAAAAGTATGAAATTACTGTTGTTAATTTACAACATCTAACTCGTGACCTATTTTACCCCACCCTATGGGACAAGATAAGACAACACATTTTGTAACTTATTTATCAGTATCAATATTTTGTTCTTTCAGAGGTATTTCACTCTAAATGTCATAAGGATTATACAATTGCATATCTTGAGCATTTAATTCACTGATTGAATCAAAAAATTTTTTTTGTTACAGCATGATTCTAAAATCGCTCTTTTTTGACCTATTTTACCCCACCTGACCCAATACATTTGTTTTATTCACTTTTTTAATAAAGGGATGTCTTTAAACACTTTGTACTTATTTGTACTACTTTCTTGTTTGCAGCTTATTTGGTTGTGAAACCATCAGGTATTTTTTGAAGCTCGACCGATTCATCGACCAGGCATATACGCCGATGGTTGAAAGGTTTATCCATCGGCAATCGGCATCGGCCACCGATGCTAACTTAGACAAAGCATCGGCCCATCGGTCTCGGATAACAACTAAATGCTGATGAATGGCTGATGTTTTTTGGGGGAAAAAATCCCAAAGTCTTCTTAATGATGAATTCTATCTGCTCTATTTTTTACTTCATAATTTAAAACACGTACAGCATGTTGGCCGGAAATCGGGCAACAATGGGACCAACACAGCTCTGTATTTTGGAATTTCCGAATTTCGGGCAAATGCCAAAGTTTTCACAACACAGCAGACATTTTTTCAATGATCACTTTGATGAGAGTTTTAAGAATTACAGTAAAATGTCCGAATAACGGACAGTCACGGAACCGGAAAGATTGTCCGTTATTGGGAGGTGTCCGCCAAGGATTTTGCTGTTCCAGATTTTACCTTTTAATTTATTGCAAAATTATAACATTAAATATGTAACATTGCCACCATGCACTACGATACTTATAATTGCGCATTTTTTACTATATCGCTTTTTAACTCATCTCATTTTACCTTTGCAGTTTTAAATGCTAGTGTGTCTTTTTATTATTTTTTCTTAATTTGTAGCTCTTAGCTTATGTTTTAGAAGCATAGTAATATTGCACCTGGGCTTCGATAATTGCATGTCATGTCTTAAAGTTTCAATCTGTTTGCGTCCTAAAACTCTTTCAATTGTGGAAAATTTAACTAATTTTAGCCTATGCTACTTAAAATCAATTTATTTCATGCTTTATTTTAAGTAGTTATTTATCGTTATCTGTAGCTTCAGTTAACACTGCATTTTAGACCTTCCAGTATCAGAATAGATGTGGAAATAAGTTACAATAACTGGTACATTGAAATCCTTATTTTAATGATTCAAACAAGTGTTTTATTTGCAGTTATTTCTAGTAATATTTTTTATCAGCAAAATTTCGATTTACTTTGAAGATCAGATTTTTTTTTTTTTTGAAAACTGCATCTGTGCTTGAGGTTTGAATTGTTTCGCATCTTGTAAGATATTTCAATCATTTTAAAAGTTATAAGTTATTTTAACTGAAGGGCAATTCCACGGTGACTTACGTTACATTTTGACCAACCCTTTTGCATTTAGCACCTCAGTGAGAGCAAATATTGTTATACAAACCTTGTACGAAAGTTATCCATGAAAATGACAGTCAAAAGCATAATAAAAATACAAAAATATTTGCTGCATTTAAATTTTTCAAAATTTAGCAGCCAAAAATAAGGCAGTAACTTATGTTACACAAAAAGGGAATGCAATAACGTGACAGTTCGTTCTAAGGCAAATCTCTGCTCTTTCACAATTGTTTTTAGTTTGAATCATAATTTATCTTTTTTTTGGATAGTTTTAAGAAATTATTTTCACAAATTTAAAAATGTAGTTAAAAAATTGAAATTTATGGGAATTTTTAACTGAGTAACTTACGTTACAGTAACTTACGTTACAAAGTTCACTTATTAGCATATTTTTATTACAATAAATAAAGAATGAAAATTCCAGTCCAGTTTAGATCAAGATATTGTAAAATAACAATTATAAGTTAAATTCACAGAAATTTAATACCAAACTCAATGACCAATCAAACATATTACATAACATAAGACTTAAATCCATCATAGCCGCTGTTTTTAACAAGTTCAGGTAATTCAATTTTTCGTATTATGTTTTCTTTCTTGTAATAAATTTCATCTGCGTTTCTGGCCATTTCTAATTGGTTCCAACAGCAGCCATTACTTATATTTTAAACTCGTTTTCTTCAATAATCGTCACAATTCAAGGATACAATGTATTTTCGTACTTCACCACACACCATCATTCACCGGCTTTTATCTCTGTTTTTTCTTCTTGTTCCTTAAAATACTTAACTAAACGAAACCCCACAGTTTGTTAATTTCTAGTTCTTAAATAGTCATTGTCAATGTGCGGATCTTCAGAAAGTAATTTTGATAAATTTTGCTTTTCTAACATATTTCAATACCATCAAGAGGGACTTTTATTCACAAATCTGTAATATCCACATGACTTTTCTCATACCCCTTTAACAGCGCATATGTTCTGCAGAGTTCAGTGGCATTTAATGCAGACTAAAATATATTTCACCTGTAAGAGATAAAATATTTTTGTGTTTGTGTTTTCCAAAACATATTTGATAACTTTAAAACATAACAGAAGTCATTTTTGAATAATTTATAGTACATTACTCCTAAATATTTTGAATGCAGTGATATTGTTTAGAGAGAATTAATGTCTCAAAAGCCAAAAAGAAACATATAATTTATTATAGAAGTGTATTGTAAGCTTATTAGCAAACAAAGACATTTTAAGAAATATGATTAATTTAATATAATAAAGTAAATACATAACGATAAAAGAAGGTTCGAATAAATTACTCCTACTAACCACATAAGTTTATTCCACAATGTACTTTATTTCTAAACGCAAGCATTTAAATTTTATTTGGGTAACTTACGTTACGTGCATATGCCAGTAACTTACGTTACGCATTTTGACTATGGCACAAAGAATAAAATTAACAGTATTTGAAAGAAAACTATCATTATTTATTTGATACACACTTATAAGATAGAAAATATAACATTACTAATATTCTTTCTTTATTCACATAAAAAACATTAACATGTTTTTGGTAACTTACGCTACATAGCATAGTGCTTTTTTTAAATATACATAAATCACTTAATTTAGGTAACAACACTTACTTCAGCAATTCAGAATATTAATTTAAAGTGTAATAATCATTAATATTTCATTGCAACAGTTATCTAAAGAAAAAAAGTGAAACTTACCGACGTTGAAAGTTTGACCATTTGCTTCACCAAGAATAAAACATTCTAATGCCAACTTCAAAGTGCTGCCAAAACTAAAAAACTAGGTTCTAGACGGAAACTTATTTTGCATAAGACACTTTCAACCCTTTTAAATCGAAAAATATGCAAATTAATCACACTAGTTTAATTTAATTTTTTCAACGATTTTCCACACTTTCATGGAATTGCCCTGAAGTTAATTTAAATTAGCTTTTTTATTTTTATTATAGAATTATTTTAGATTTTAAATCAGACCTAAGTTTTTAGATTATTCTTTTTTTAAATTTGTAAATTCATCTCAAGTATCTTTTTTTTCCTTCTCTCTTTTTTAAAAAGATACTTCCTTCAGACAACATTTTCATGGATGTGATTTTTCTTAACAACCTGTTGAGAAAATATCCAAATCTTATCCAAATTTCTTAAGCATGAAAAATTTCTGAATGTTTGAATATGCGTGTGTGTAATATAATTATATTGCATGCAATTTGTACGAAGTAATGTTGAACAGCAGCTTCATTATTATTTTTTTTCCATCGGCCATCGGCAGCAGGGGACGATGTTATCTCGGATAAAACATCGGCCAACAATAGGCATCGGCATATCGGATAAATTTGCCATTGGTCGAGCCCTAGTGTTTTTTCTCGTTTTTAATTTTAGTTTTTAAAAATTTGTCAATGCCTCAGACCAGGACCTTTTTTTATTGAATTAAAAATGTTTAAAAAATAAGTAAGAAAATACATAAACTAATTAAATTTTAAGTCACAGTTAATTTTCAATATGTCCAAACTTTTTATGAAACAATTCAAAAGTAAAAAAGTATGTTCAAAGTTGAAAGGTATGTAAAATTTGGGGCTTTGCCGTTTTTCTTAAAAGTGTTTAAAAAAGTGGCCGCTTAAGAAGTAAAGTTTATTTCACGAAGAACCTGGAAAAAAATAATAATAATAACAATTTAAATAAACAAATAAAAACGTAAGTTAGTGAAATAAAGTCAATAGTTAAAAAATATCAATAAAAATGTTAATATAAAAATTTGAACATCTTAATACAGATTTCAATCATTTCTTACTAAGCGGAAAAATTATATGATAGGAAGATTAAAATGCATTTTGAGTGCAAAATAAGTGGGGACAGAAAGCTGACACACATCTGCATACATCTTTGTGAAACACGAAAAAAAAAAAACCTCTCCCCCCCTCTCACAACAAGCTCTCTAGATTTTTTTTATCCATGGTATTATATTTCTGAGCTGTTTAGTTATATTGTATAAAATTTCTATCAAATTATTCCCAATATCATGAAAGATGTTCTTAAAATTTATCAAAAAATGGTCTGGAGTTGGTGCACTTGACGACACTCCCTGGTATCTACCGTTTCCACTCAATTCTAGATTAATCGTAGGAGAAAAAAAAGTTGCTTCTGTTATACAGTATATCATTCCTGAATGATGTTTTTGTGCATACAAAATAATAATAATAATAATAATAATAATAATAAAAACAAATGGAAAAAAAAAACAAGAAAGCAAGACACTTGCCTGGTTCATTCACTAGATTGATGAGGGATGGAACAATATTCCTTGGGACGCAACAACTCCAAAGCAATCCTCCGTTGCATAAGTCAACAGGGCGTTGACCTTGGAAAACGCAACCCAGACCAATGTTGCATTGGTATCGGGTTCCTTCGTAATTGCAACCAGATGGAAGAGCTAGAAGAAAAATCGAAAATACATAATTGTTCTTTACTTCGTGTGTGTCAAAAGCAAAACAATCAACAATAGATGAATTTGAAAAACCTTTGATTACCCTTTAGATCTTGAAAAGGTAATTATTAAATTAATGGGTTGCAAATTTTTATGGTGCATACAACTGTGACTAAATTTTTAGTTTTTCTTAAGAAAAAATTGAAATGCGTCTTAACTTCAATATTAGTAGGATTTTACATACAGTAAGAAACTGTTGTGTCGTTTTTTCTATTACTAGTCTTAGGAGAAAACGGGGTGATATTTACGACTAAAGGTCGGAAAAATACGAAAAAGTCGAAACTAAAATTGCAATTTTCATGATTATACAGGTTCTTAATTTAAAAACCTCAGAGTCTTGTGCACTTTCATCTTTTCTTTACCAATTTGACTATACATATATTTAAATAGAAGTGAAAACAAAAACAGCATCCTTATTAAATGATTTTTATCTAAGAGCAATTACATGTATGTACAAATATAAAAAAAAAAGAAGACAATGGTTTGATGAACTCAGTCATTTGCTAAGTTTGGATGATTAAGTCTGTTCAAAAAATTGAGAAACAGAGGAAAATGAGTATTAATTTATTACTTTTCCTACTCTAGGTGAACGAATGATTAGAATTCTCTGCTTAAGAGCTTCTCGACGGATTTAATCAAAAAACTCTCTGTAGCCATTGAAAGAGTTGTTGCACCACTGCCGTACGCCACTCATCTCAGATGTTTTAGTAGTTTCACAAAGGGGTTTTTCTTCATTTTTAGCTTAAGTAAAACCCCTTCAGGGGGGTCTTAAAGGGAATAAAGGGTTTGACAGCTCCCCTCAAAAAAAAAAAAAAAAAAAAAAAAAAAAAAAAAAAAAAAAAAAAAAAAAAACCTGCTGCATTTAAAAATATTTTTCTATTTGGATTAGCATTTACTTGGCATTTTGCAATATGTATTAGTAATTAGTTCGAATTAGTTTACATGAAATCGATCATCTCGTAGTAGTTACATTTATCTTTTAAAAACTAGCAAGTATATAGAATGAATTTTTATGCATTTTTGATCCATTCTACAAATTGGAATAGAATGATAATTCATGAAAAAGCAAGTGACAAATGTCTGAAAATAAATATATTAAAATAAAAAGAAGAAAAAAAAAAGGTTTAGTAAAGCAGTGCATAATCTAAAATCTTGCTTGTGTTAAATGAAAATGAAGAATTGGCTCTTAAAAAATAATACAAAACTACGTTCAGTTTTTAGAATTATGTCAATGCATGCTGCTGTCAGTTGCGCCCCGATAGGAGATCACGGGCGGTCGCTATGACCTTCCAAAAATTTAAAGCATTTTAAAAATTGCAGTTTTAGCTTTTCATTACAAAAATTGCATTTTTTACATTCAATGACGCTTTAAGGTATGGTAACTTGGGTTTAAAAAATCGAAACATTTTTTTTTGCTTAATTTGAAAGTACAATGTCTACTGTAAAAATTTCAGACAGAAATTCAAAATATTTCGGGAGTTATAACGAGTTTCCTAGAGTGCCTCGGAGTTTGTTGTGGAACTTTAAACGCCTTTTTCTCCAAACAGTGTTTTTCTGGTCGGCCCGGGTCCTAACTTTTTTTTTATTGAACCGATTGCTTTCAAATTTTAACAGGCTGTTCTATACACTTATAGTTCTCGTCGGTACTAACGAGAATATTTTTCATTCCTAACTTTTCATTTTACAACCCTTTCTTTGCTAAAATATAAGTCCGCCATTTTGTTAGTTACCCTTGAAATTTAACTTCAGTAGTTCCGACCAGAATGACATGTCTATAGATTAAGAGTAATCAAGAATATTTGATTTCAGATAACATCAAGAGCCAAAATCACACGGGCCACCCACGTGCATTTTTTTTTTTTTTTTTGAGGTTCCAACTTCGAGTGACAATAATAATAGTAATAAACTATTAAATTTTTCAAATATTTTTTTTTTCAATATGTAAATAAAAACACTCTTAATATTCAAGAAAATTCATTTTTATTTTCCAATAAAAAACCACCCTCCAAAGAAGTCATGAAAATAGGCATAAGTTACCAGACTACTACCTTAATGTCTCTTCACATTAGATGCAAGAACCTATTTGGGTATGCTCGAATTTCATCATTTGGGCAATTCCATGCAAGTGTGGAAAAGCGTTGGAAAAATCAAATTACAGCAATGCGTCTGTTTTGCATATTTTTTGGTTTAAAAATGTTCGAAGTTTATTACTTACACTAATTTTTTGTCAAGAATGTAGTATTTTTAGTTTTGGCAGCCCTTTGAAGTTGGAAATGGAATATTTAACTTTTGGCAAAGGAAATGGTCAATCTTTCAACGTTGGTAAGTTTCAATTTTTTTCTTTAGATAACTGTTTTAAAGGAAGAATATTGATTATTACACTTTAATTCATTATTGTGAATTGCTAAAACGAGTGTTTTCACGTAAATTAAGTGATTTATGCAAACTTCAAAAATGCACTGTTCTATGTAACGTAAGTTACCAAAAACATGTTAAAGTTCATCATGTGCATAAAGAAAGGGCAATGCAATGTTAACAATGCTATATTTTCTATCTTATAAGTGTGTGTTAAGCAAATAGTTAAAGTTTTTTTTTAAATATTGTCTATTTAATTTTTTGTGCTACAATCAAAACGTGTAACGTAAGTTACCGACATATGCAGGTAACGTAAGTTACCTAAGTAGAACTTAAATACTTGTGTTTATAAAGAAAGTAAATTGTGAAATAAACCTATGTGGTTAGTAGGAGTAATTTATTCAAGAATTCTTTTAAATTTGTACTGTATTTACTTAATTTAAATTAATCATATTTCTTAAAATGTCTCTATTTGTTAATAAGATTACAATACACCTCTATTATAAATTATATGTTTCTTTTTGGCTTTTGAGATATTAATTCTCTCTAAACAATATCACTGCATTCAGAATATTTAGGAGTAATGTACTATAAATTATTCAAAAATGACTTCTGTTATGTTTTAAAGTTATCAAATATGTTTTGGAAAAAACAAATACAAAAATATTTTATCTCTTACAGGTGAAATACATTTTATTCTGCATTAAAATGCCACTGAACTCTGCAGAAAAGATGCGCTGTAGAAGGGGTATGAGAAAAGTCATGTGGATATTACAGATTTATAAATAAAAGTCACTCTTGATGGTATTGAAATATGTTAGAAAAAAAAGCAAAATTTATCAAAAATACTTTCTGAAGATCCGCACATTGACAATGACTATTTAAGAACTAGAAATTAACAAACTGTGGGGTTTCGTTTTGTTAAGTATTTTAAGAAACAAGAAGAAAAGCAGAGATAAAAGCTGGTGAATGGTGTGGGGAAGTGCAAAAATACATTGTATCCTTGAGTTGTGACGATTATTGAAGAAAACGAGTTTAAAATATAAGTAATAGTTGCTGTTGGAACCAATTAGAAATGGCCAGAAACGACAGATGAAATTTATTATATTCAAGAAAACATGATACGAAAAATTGAATTACTTGAACTTGTTAATAACAGCGGCCAGTATAGATTTACGTCTTATGTTATTTAATATTTTTGATTGGTCATTGAGTTTGATATTAAATTTTTGTAAATTTAATTCATAATTGCTAATTTTCAATATTTCGATCTAAACTAAGCTGTAATTTCCATTCATTAATTTTTGCAATAAAGATATGCTTGTAAGTAAATTTTGTAAGGTAAGTTACTGTAACGTAAGTAACCAAGTTAAAAATTCCCATAATTTTCAATTTTTTAAATACATTTTTAAATTTATGAAAATATATTCCTAAGCATTATAAGGAACTGATAAATTATGCTTCAAACAAGAAAACAGCTGTAATAGAGCAGAAATTTGCCTCAGAACCAATTTTCATATTATGTCATTCCCTTTTTGTGTAACGCAAGTTACTGCCTTATCTTTGACTGCTAAATTTTGTAAAATTTAAATGCATCGAATATTTTTGCATTTTAATTTTGCTTTCGACTGTCATTTTCATAGAATGCTTTCATACAAGGTTTGTATAACAAAATTTGTGTGTACTGAGGTGCTAAATTCAAAACAGTTGGCCGAAATGTAACGTAAGTTACCGTGGAATTGCCCATTTGGTAAAATTCAAAGCTTCTTTTGACAAATTGAAACGCTTCAATTTCCCAAAAATTGATGTTGGGGTGCCTCTGGGTGTTGTGTTACTGTTATCCATTCACTGCTATTAAACTACTAGTCCTAATCACATGGAACAGATCCTATATCTCTAACTGAGGGATTACAGAATATTAACTCGTGAAATGTTCATTTTACATTCAAAAACAGACAATCCCCCGTGGTGGCATTATTAGTTTTCCCTACAAAGAGTTAATGCTTTATATATATAAAAAAATCAATGATAAATTTTCTTCAATTATTTAGTGATTTTGACCAAGTATATTTAATATTTAGCCGCACTGGTAAATTACTGGGAAAAATACTTTTTCTTAAAAAAAAATATTCTATGATATTTTATCTTACGCAAAAACGTTTGTAATCACTTTTGTTTTGAGAAAAAAATCTTTAAAAATATATAAATTCATTACTTGACCGTTTTGGTCAATTTCTGGCAAAGGCACTTACGCGAACCAGTGATTGACCACTCCATAATCAAAACATATGTTAGTAAATAAATGATTTTTTAATTTTCTCAAAACAAACATAGATGATCTGCCTCTCACAATAAATACATCCGTAGTCGTAGTATTAAATTTAACAGCAGGTAATGCACAATTAAACCTTTCACTCATTACACCTTTCACTTGTAGTAAAAGTGAATTTCTTGAAACTTCCTTTGTGGTTTTGTAAGTGTTCCACTGTAACCTACAATCAAAGCTTTAGTTACATATACATAAATTATAACAGAGCATCTCTTGGGATGCGAGAAATTTGTTCTAGAATTCAGATAAAGCATATCTACGTACTTTTTTTCCTTTTTTTCCCCTTTTTTAAAACATTTTTATGCTCGATTAGTCAGTTACTAGCAGACCATCCTACTTCTCGTAATTAAAACCAAGAAACTAGCTTTTCTTTACAACGTATAGTATTATCTACGGTATGTCAAGTGTTTTGAAAGAACGCAGCATGTAATAAACAAATAGTTCTTTCATTTTATAGTTGATTTTCTGTCATTTTGCTATCGCTGTGCACATCAAACAAGTTATGTGTTTCACCTTTCACATCTATTGAACTACACTCCTCATTCCTTTTCAGCATTCTAGAAAAGAATTGCTCTACATTTTACTTGAGTGAGTTTTTACTCCTCTACAAACCTGATACTCGCAACAATCTGACACACAATCAATAGTTAGAAATATTAATATATATTTTTAGTAAACTTTGCAGTTAGGGTTAAAAAAGCTGCATATAGCTGAATTCAATTAAAATGAGTTAAAGACAAAACAAAGAAAATGGTGTCAAACATAAAAATTTTCAAGGAATTTCTATACTTTCTAGAACTGTACGAGGAACAGAAAGGACAGTGTTAGATATGCTGGTCTGGAAATAAAAACCATTTTTAGGTTTGCAAAAAAAAAAAAAAAGGACATTAAATGCAAAAGAGCTAATTGAAAATACTTTAAAACTTCAGTTCTGTGCTCATTGTTTGTAAGAATATGTCATGGATAAACCCATTGCTATTTTATAAAAGATAAAGAAGCAGTTAAAAAAAGATTATTTCTTTTAAATAAATAAATAGCAAACTCTTAAGTTATATATAAATTACAAAGAAAACTGTTGAGAGTATCTTCAGACTCTTTTTAATTTTGTTGAAAAAATTTCTAAAATTTTTTTTTTTTTTTTTTTCTGATTAATTGCACGAGAAAGATGTTCGTATATATAATTTTCGAGAGACTCTACATCGTTTGCCGTCTAACAGATGTCGCCACTGAAATAGTTAGCTTATTATTTAATAGATGGCGCCACTAAAGTAAAAACTTCTACGAATAAGAATTATTTTATCTCATCCAGGGAGTCTATAGGCTAAGGAGATAAATCTCCGCTTCCGAAAAGTGGCGATAATTTTTCACTTTTCTAGAGGGCGCTGTTCCGCGGTGGGTAACGCATTTTACGAGAATGTCGGTGTTTTCAGTGCAAATCCGAAAATTTTAAATTCGCCGGGAAAAATAGAAAACTTTGAAAATAAATTATAATCTTTTGTACATGATTACTATGCATACTGAAGATTAAGCTATCGTGAATCAGAAAGTTCTAAAGAGCTTGGATTTTGAGAAAAAAAATCTTTTTCTTAATGCATCGGCGAAGGCCCTGCGTCGTCTGCTAAGCTATCGGCCGTATTGGCGTGGGCGTGGTTTCAGAATTTACGTGTTATTCGCGTAAATTTCTATTATGCTGAGACTCTAGTAATTACTTCTATTACTTTGCACTAAAAGATATTTATTTCGGAGAATCATAGCGTAATTGGATTCGGGTTAATAAAGAGCAAATGAGCAAAATAATCGTTTTAAAATAGATTATATATATAAAATGGACTTTCTCTCGCGAAACTCAGCTTTAACTTGCAAATTTTTTCTCAAATAAACTGACGTCCTCATTTTCTGCTTCGATAAATTTGTTTAAAGGTTAATTTTTTTCGATCGGCAATTTTTCAATTTGAATGAAGTAAATGTTCGTATGTTTTATATTATACAAATCAAAATAAATAAGTGCATAATTTTTGTGGATTTAATACCAAAGTCTATTTGGGGGGGGGGGGCATTACGCCCCCCTCCCGGCTTTGGGAAAAAAATGTATTTTCATATAAGTGGGAGTGGTTTTTGTTGTTTTCGAGGAAATTTGCTTTGATTTTACACCCTTTTATCCCCCCACCCCTGGAAAAATTTGAAATGAAGGGCGACAAGGTGTATAGAATTCGAGGTAACTCCCCTACCCCCATCCCTGCATTTTCAAGCATACCTTTCCGTAGTTTATAATTTAAAAAAAAAAAATGAAAATTGCGATGCAATCCATTTTAACTCCTATATTTACTAATAATTACTGTTATGACCTCCACTCTTTACCAGTTAAGTAAATTCTGGCTGCAAATTTTTTTTCAAATCCAAACTGTTTTATATGTTCAACATGAAAAAATTGTATGGTGCAAAATGTATTGAAAATTGCTTAGGAGCTGTTCATAAATCTCGCTTTTTCCCAATATTTTAAACCCCTTTGAAACAAAGTGTCGCAGTTCTCTTTAACCCTTACCCATTTGTCACATGTCACACTACTTTTCAGAAACATATTTCTATAAAATATGCAATGTCACACTTCTTGTTACCCCACCTTCCTTCTTGTCACTAACTGTCACAATTTCATGAAACCCTTTCCTCCCCCAAAATGTTACTTCATTTGTGAATAGCGCCACATTTTCAAGAGTTTTGTTGACACATAACATACCAAAAGGTTTTAATGTCACAAAATACCATCATAATACCTAGCATTAGCCGACATGCCGCAAAATGTATGTGTTCTATACTTTATATTATACAAATCAAAATAAGTAAGTGCATAATTTCTGTGAATTTAATACCTAAGTCTATTGGGGGGGGGGGTCAATACCCCCTCACCCGGCTTTGTGAAATCAATGTATTTTCATATAAGTGGGAGTGGTTTTTGTTGTTAATAAGAAATATTGAAAATAATAAATTGTAAATAAGTAATTGTAATAATTGTTTGTAAATAAGAAATATTGAAATAAAATTTCTAAAAAAGTAGCATCTAAATGATATATACAGCGGAATAAAACTTTAAAAAATGATTTCTCATTTTGAGCTCAGCTGCAGATTCACCTTTTCTGCTTCGCACAACAGAATAGATCATTTTAAAAGAACTGTTGGCCCTGCTTAAACGAATACTGTCGATTTCAAGAAATATTATTTGATTAAGCGAGATATTTGTTTAAGCGGTGATCTTTAACATTGCATCTATGGTATTGGTTCCTGGATGTTTTATTTGTATGAGCGGGTATTCGTTTATCCGTTACCAGATTCTGCGGAGAAAACAGTATTATATTAAACAGATTAATTTTTTCAAAATATTAATAAACTATAACAAGATATCAAACCACCATGATTTTTTTCATCTTGGAAACTTGTAATTTATTGGTTTGTTTTTGAGAAAGAGGTCACTTTGGGAATTTATTATAATTTTTCCTAGCACTGGTTTGCTTTGCGGTTGAAACTGAGAGTAGAAATTTACTTTGATTTTGTTGCAAAATGAATCTTGAATTATCCAGCATGCCGAAAAATGAGAATTTTTAGGCTGCTGGTCAACCTCACTTTTTCCGGCATGCTGGCTAACGCGGGGTAATATGATACATAATAGATGACACATTATTCATCCTTGTAGCGACAACATTTTTTCTAAGGAATGTCAGATTTATTCGTCACCTCTTTTATATGAAGAAATACTTTTGCAGGGGATATTTTCAATCATCAGATCACTTAATGGTGTTTCCCCCTCTGTTTTTCCAAAATATTAGTCGGTAAACAGTGGACAATCGTAAAATGCAGAAAAACTTCTAATGTGATTGTGTAAGCCTGGTATTAAATCCGTATAAATAATGCACTTACTTATTTTGGTTTTGTGTAACATGAAAACATACAAGTATTTATTTCACAATAAGCTAATAAAAAAACAGCTTCTAAAATTCTTAATGCATCGTGATGCATAAATCTTTCCGAAGTAATGATGAAAGAATAAATTTCAGCGGAAACAAGTCATGCTTTTGAATACACCAGAGATTCTCAAACATTTTTCCTCCGTGGATCCTTACCAGATTTTGTCCGTTGCTCGTGAACCATCCATCTAGGCATAGTTCCAAAATTAGGAAAGAAATGCAATGTTTTTAGCATTTCAAAAAAGAAAAAAATGTGCGGTAAAAATTGCGTTGGACACTATATTGCACATATAGAATGACTAAATGTTTGTATAACTTGCTTAAATGACATCGAGGCTGGTGAACCCGTGGGGGTCCATGTGGATCATTTTAGGAACCCAAGGGAGGATCAAGCTTTTGGAAAGGGAGGGGGGTCATTTTTGGAAAGGGAGGGGTCAAAGTGCAATTTTCATGTGAGAACCGGGGCTATTTTGCAATATTGTTGAAATATAAATCAAAAATGCAGTTTTAGGCAATATTTGGTCCTTTAAGGAAGAGGTCACACCCCTCCACCTCTGGATCCACACATGTGAAAACCACTAGTATAAACCAAGAAAGTTAATAAAAGCCCAAATAATGGTGGCACAGCTCATTTCGAAAATGTTTCACCAAACTAGTCAAAACAGCAAAGCATTTATTTTCTGGTCAAATGTTGCCGAAATCAATAACGTTGTTTTTAAATAAAGCAGTCCATTAAATAAAACTAATAGTTACATTAAAGTGAAAAAAAATCACCGAACAAATGAACTCAGCAATTAAATACAAAACCTTGGATGCGTCAGAAGGTCTATGAAACTGTTGGATAACTGTTCACTAGCGTTCTGCTTAATATGTTTCAAAAACTCTACCTTAAAATGTACAGTTTGATCCCTTTAAATTGTTTTTTCAAAAATAAACATGTAAAGGCTAATTTAAAAGCAATTATTTGCCAAGAATACATAAACTAGAATTTAATATAGGAACATGCAGTAAACTTCTTATAACCTACTTATTGCCAGTGTTAAGTTCTCAGCAACTGATGGTTTTCAATTTCTGAAATTTATTTCACATGATAATATTTTCTCAATCCTATTTCATTTTTTTTATTTTTTGCACTATTAAGAGTACATTTCATTGGTTATTACTCAAGTCTGTGCTAAGAACTAAACAAATGTGCAGAAAGTACATAATGAATGTTTTTAATAAAAACACTTTGAACTTGCTATACTTAGCACTCCAGATTTTTCAAGAGTATATTTGTATATGCAGTTCATATAATCTAACTGCAGAAAATTATTTCTGTTCGAGTTTTGGAGCACATTTTGTTAGTTATATCATTTACGGTTATTGCCAAATACTGGAAAAGTTGATTTAAAACAATGCATTTTTTAAAATCAAGTGGAACATACTGTACTTAGTTTCTTGACGAAAATTTACATACATTTCAAGAAGGCGGGGGTGAATAAAATAGTAAATTCAACAAGTGTCTTTATTTTCCTTTTCATCATTAAGAGTATTTTATTATTTATGTTATAAAAAGTACAACAGTGGCCGCCACTTATATTAATCATGTTTGTTCTGAATAGTTTTGATTAAAAAAAACGTCTGATTCAATAATGTAGCTGATTTACTGAGGCTGGATTTTGATTTGTTTTTGACAATTTGATGCATTAAAGCGGGCTGATTCAATTAACCGCCTTCCATTGTACCAATAAGTAGTAAGTTAAAATCAATTGATATTTTGAATGAAAAAGCTTGCATGCACATTAAGCCTACACACAGTAAATATCAGTTCACAAAACCTTGCAAAAATTAATTTTTGTGAATTAAAAAAATATTTGAAGGGAGAATGAGTACTGGATTAATGCGTTTAGAATGAATGTAACCCTATGGTATACTAATTTTAGCCATTTAGGTGACTAAAAAGAAGGGTATTAAATCAAATTATGAAAGATACTGGAGTGCGCAACAAGTTCATAATAATGAATTGCTTATAATATTGTTTTTTTTTTTTCTTGTAATGAAGTGTGGAACATAACAACATATTCAGACATTGTCGTGGGTACTGGCTTTGAGAAGAAATCATGACAGAATATAACAAAAGTATCGGGACAAAAATTCGAACACTTTTAATATTTTTAAAGCCCATAGCGTACATATACACCAATACTGAGCATTTTATTATCTCAATATATCATAATGAAAGAAACATCATCAGATGTTGCAATTTAGTTCATGGTTGATTTTATTTCCTTTTTTGTGCTGGAATATTGGCGTAAGATCACTTTTTTAATTTCAAGCCCTAAAAAGTAAATATTTTCAAAATTGGTGTTTCCTCCCCACCCCCTTCTCTTTTCTTTTAAAACCTAAGTCTCATTTTAAGTTTTCACAATAAACTCTTCTAGCTCCTGTGATTTTTTTTTTGAATAAGGTGTTCAATCCTCTACCATGTGTATGTAAATGCTTGTGGGCCATTCACGGTGTTGGACAAGAGAATTGCTAAATACAGTAGCCCCTCGTTATATCGCGCCTCTTAATATCGCTCTTTTCTTTTGTCTCCCAAAAAAAAAAAAACTTTTAGTTCGAAACCGTTTTTGAGAAAATATGTAAGGTGCTTGGAAAAGATCTCTGTCTCATTCATTTTGTGGCAAAAAAGACACGGTATAGGCCAATTACAAATTTGCGGGGGAAAACAATCGGCCGATGATACAGCAGCAGCATGTTTTCCTGGTGAATTGAATCGAAAAATTGTTGAGCTAGACTTGGTAGATGAGCAAATCTATAATGTGGATGAAGCTGCGCACAACTAGAAAATGCTTCCAGATAAAACTCAAGATTTCACGGCGAATAAAGGAATTTTTATGTATGTGTACGTATAATTTACTTGCATGCTGGAAAGAAAACTATTTTTAATGACCTTGGTTATACCGCGCTTTTTTCTCGTCCCCCGAAAAACGCGATATAACGAGGGGTTACTGTATTTCCCGATTTCTCAATAAAAGTTGGAATGATTCAAAATTTACTTGGATTAACTAGGCAATATTTTTTTTAACTGACACATTATGAACAATTAAAGAAACCCTATGCGATTTCTTTTTTAAAAGTGCATTTTTAACATATGAAAAAAGAGATAAAGCCTTGCGTTGAACATATGTGGAAGGGGATCTTAAAATTTACAACCATAGCCAAAATTGTGAGACACCTTTTCTTAAACACTTAAATATTCATTACAGTATCATCTCGTCAAAATGATTATACAATTCACAATTATTTTGAATTATGTGTTAGTGGTACTTGTATTGTGAAATTGTATGCAAATCAGAAAAGCGAGTTGATGTAAAAAGTCTTTTTTTCACAAATGTATTTCCAGTATTTGTTTTATTTTACTTAACATCAGTTTCTTATTCAGCGGATGAGATTTTTTAGAAGTGATTTTTTTACAATTCTATACAAACTTAATAAATTTTCATGTATTGTGTATGTAAATGCTTGTGGGTCATTCATGGTGTTAGACAAGCGAGTTGCTAAATATTTCCCGATTTCTCAATAAAAGTTAAAATGATTCAAAATTTACTTGGATAAACTAAGCAATATTTTTTTCTTTACTGATACATCTATGAAGTTATGAAGCATTAAAGAAACCATATGCCATTTCTTTTCTAAAAGCGCATTTTTAACATATGGAAAAAGAGATCAAGCATGCATCTATGCATAGCTGCATTGTTATGTGAAGAAATTCTGTAAATTTTTAGCTTGCTATGAACAACTCGTTAAATGTTACACAGAGGCAGAATGGTTGCGTGAAAAGAGATTCAGGTTTGACAAGTTGATAAGGTGATCTGCCTGCTCATTTCCGACGTGTCACAATGATTTGAAATCCATCGGAAAGCCACACTTTCCCCGCTGAAAAAGTTTCATTTCACAGAAATGGACTTAGATTTTTATCACTTTAAATTTGTAGGTGACAAAACAGCTACTTCTTAATCAATTAGAAACATAATTTTGCATTCATGACTGTTTTTTAAGCTTCTAATTACAAATGATATAGTCGCTATGTACCGTCGAAATTGTCAATGCTTTCCAACCGGATAGCTAACACTGAAAGTTCTCGCACCAGCATTTTTTCTTTTACATCTTCAGTTGAACACCTGTTTTCAGGAGGGTAATTTTTCTGTTCAGAAGCCAAAGCTGCATTTTTTAACTCACTTGAGAACAAAAATTCGGAAGAAACAAACACATGAGCTGAATTTGTTTACGCAGTAGCTTGGCACCCCGCCGTCTCGTTGCCCATAACAACGTCTACAGTAAAGATTGCAGCGATCCTGGCGGAAAAGTGAAATTTTATCGCCGTTTTTAGGTGTTGCCACACGTAGGAGATTTCTCTCCTTCTTTTATCTCCATGATCTCATCATAAGAAGAAAAAACTATTGGCATTGTTCTGAAATTAACACATTACAACACGAAATAATTGGATATGGTTGTCATGCCGATTTTTTCATAAAAATGTTAGCATGTTGCTATAGCCTCTTTTAAAAAGCTTGTTTCTTCTGAGCTCCTATTTCTTCTACTTGGCTTGCAAATATTCATATTTTGATGTTTCTAAGAATCATTATATTTATGGATAAATAGGTAAAGTTTTTTTAAAACCATTTCTAATCTATAAAAGAGGGGAAAAATTGAATTAAAATCTGTGAGAACATTGCTTCAAATCCGAATTTGTTTTAATAGCATTTTGCAATGATTTTCAATACGGCATCTAACCTCAAAGGTAAGAGTCATCTTAGGTAAACATTGGGGTAAGATGCCGAAATGCAAGCGTTTTAAAATTATTAAATTTCGGAAGTAAAATATTGTTTTCCAAAGCAATAATTTGCTCTTAATATTTCTTTCATCTGAAGTTTAATCAGTTATGGTCAATGGAAACAAACTCTATTAAAACACTTGTGGTTGCTTTTTCAAATAAACTTTCAGTGAGTATAGACTAGGCAACATATATGGGCGATTCTCTGTAAACTCGTCATTTTTCACACGAAATCTGTCCGGGCACGGTTTTTTGAAATGTTCGTGTAATTATAATGCTATTGCTCAGAAAATGAATCTATTACTTTGGTTTGAAAGAGGCCCAATTGAAGTTTGTGTTTTTCTGATAAATTATGGTAGGGGTAAGTCCCCCGCCTAGTATAACTAGGCAGGGGACTGTGCCAGGTGACTGTGTTTTTGCTCTATGTTGCGTAATATCTGCAAAACTATTGGAACATAATTAGTTACGAGACTACCTATAAATTTAGGCACAAATCGTGGATATGATAACTAATATGTTTTATAATTAAATTAATTGACATTAATAAAATCACTTCCCAGAGGACTGTTTTCGCAACGACCCTGATGCATACTTTCATCACAAATGTGGCTCTCAAACTAAGCAAAGTAGCGTTTCAACACCGTTCTCGGCGATTTCAGCAAATTCACACTGATTACTTTAAAGTTCATGCCAAAAAGAATTTGCAAAAGTTATAGATTTTTCGTATTACAGCTTTGAATTTGTTGCAGGGACTGTTTTAAAAAACTCCGGACAGAATTTACGTGATAATTTTAAGTTTTAGAACTACGTAATTATACCTTATTTCATAAGAAAAATATAGCTTCATTATTCTATTTTTAGATATTAGTCGCCAAATTTATGTAGTGTTAATAGGTTTTTTGAAATACTATCTTTAACAGTTAAACTATGAGATTGGGACAGCCAGGGGACTGTGTTTTTGGCGCTTAGATAATTTCTAGAAAAAAAAATTAAATTGTTATCACTCCAAATACAATCGGGCCACATAGTATTAATGCTTTACTTGTATTAAGAGCGATAATTGCTTTATTACACTTTATTATTTTTAAAATACTCAGTCCGGACAGCCAATTACCAGTTTACAGAGAATCGCCCATATAAGATATTTTGAGAGTTTTAGCTTGTTTCTTAGCGACCCAAGCAGCACAAAGGCGTTCAAAACACGTTCTGCAACACGTACAGAGCGCACCAGCCGGCACGTTCAAAACACGTTCTCGCAGCACGTGTTGTCAACATCTATGTGTCTCATCGATCGATGGTAATATGACACGTCGAAATCTGGTGTTGACCACCTTTTTTTGTCCCAGTTTTGAACGTGAAATGATAGGTTATATTTAGGTTCTGGAAATACGTTTGTTTTCAGTGCTCCCCAGCTGAAAAAGTATACTGCGTATACCCCACTATCCGGTGGCCGCGACGTGTTTTAACCGTGACGTCATTTTTGATCCACCATTTTTGATCCATGATCGTCGCCATCTTGCTTTTAATTATTTAATTACTTTATTTATTTAATTTAACTATTTATTATTTAATTACTTTGAATTTAATATATTCACTCCGCGGGATTCGAACGCGGGTCCCTTGCGACTACAGCAGGAGTCGCTAACCACTATACGCTACTCGATCTCAACGAGGGAGAAAAATAATACTTTAAATGGAAATTTTTTTTGTAGGAGGCGCCATCTATGAAAGACTAAGGGCGTAAATCATATAATTTTATTAGTATGAATGTAATGCTTTTTTACTGAAATGCATGCAAATCTGATTAGGATCTTGGGAGAAAGAGTTGTTAAGGATAAAACTTAAAGTTTCTGCAGATATGATTCCTCTTCCCTTTCTAAAAAGCAGCAATTCACGACCTCAATTCTGAGAAATTAAGCACCTCCTTAAGCACTGAAATGACACCGTGATAATATCAGGGCTGCAGAGTCGGAGCAAAAATGGTCGACTCCGACTCCGAATCCCGACTCCTGCTTTTTTTTAAATTATTTATTTTTTTTCCCAAATGTGAAGAGGGAAAAACTCTAAACAAAGGTTGAAATATTAAGTCCATTTTTAAAAGTTTCGTTTTTATTCATGGTCGTAGCCAGGCCTCACTTTAGGGGGGGGAGCAAGCTGGGGTATCCCAGCTGGAGGTCATGGGAGGTCATTGTGACCTCTCAAAAAGTTCAATTTGGTCATGAATTCTCGCAGGTAATTTCACCACATTTACCTCAATTCTCGGAGATCACTGTGACCTCCCAAAATGTTCATTTTCTCCAGAGCAAATGACAAGTGCCGCTCTTGTCATTTGACTCCGTACAAAACTAATCCTTTTCTTGTTAAATGGCCAGATTTTATTTTAACACAATGCATTTTTGCTGCAAATATTTTTTATTATCTTGCATAAGCCCATACATAGCAATTCGTTTCACAAAGCAGACCCGCCATTTTGAAGCCCTTTTTAATGATCCTAGATGCTTAGGATTTGGATATTGGACGCTGAAAATTTGTATCTGTTAGTTTCAAAGACATGTTTTCACCACCATAAAATTTCATCGAAATCGGAAGTGGTTGGAGTCGGAGTCGGAGTCGACATGTTTTTCAGCGACTCCGACTCCGACTCCTTTAGTCCAAAATCAGTCCGACTCCGACTCTTCGACTCCGACTCCGCAGCCCTGGATAATATTACTGTTTTTGCACGTCAAATATCACGTTCCTTAAGCACTGAAATGAAACCGTGATAATATTACTGTTTTTGCACGTCAAATATCACGTTCCTTAAGCACTGAAATGACACCGTGATAATATTACTGTTTTTGCACGTCAAATATCACGTTCCTTAAGCACTGAAATGACACCGTGATAATATTACTGTTTTTGCACGTCAAATATCACGTTCCTTAAGCACTGAAATGACACCGTGATAATATTACTGTTTTTGCACGTCAAATATCACGTTCCTTAAGCACTGAAATGACACCGTGAAAATATTACTGTTTTTGCACGTCAAATATCACGTTCTTTAAGCACTGAAATGACACCGTGATAATATTACTGTTTTTGCACGTCGAATATAACGTTCAAGGGACACTTAGCACCGTTATTTGACCAATAACACCATTTTTGCACCAAATTTGAACGTTCTGGTGCTGCTGGGGGAGGGTATAAGCTTCTTTATTGTTTCTAGATGACATTGTGAATAAAACTAGTTTTTACAGTTTATTGACTTATGTTTTCCTCTTCAGTAGGTCTACCAAGGCTAAATAAGTGGTTTCAACTAGTTTTACGTTAAGTCACTTAAAACAGTCATTTATGAATTTCACCTTCCAGCTATTTCTAAAGCGCAATGTATTAGGTGTTTCCATTTATCCCATAAATACTGTTTTACTGGTAAATAAAGAAAAACCTAAGTTTTTGTTCTTCTAATTTTTTCGGAAGGTTTGATGTTCATGTAAATTACACTTTGGTGCGTATTTTACAATAATTCAGCGTATAATTTAATTTTTTCCTTGACTTTTGTTTTATAGGAATTCAGCTTACATTTGGAGGATTCAGCGGGTCGTACAACACCCGATCCATATTGTTGGTGTAGACGTTCTAATCTGATTGCGTATAGTGCGATTACCTATTCCTATAGCATTGATGTTCTACATCAAAGGCTCCCAAAACCCAGACCACCACGGGTCCCGTCCTGAAAATTTCTAACTTTGCGACCCCCCCCCCCCCCCCACACACACCGAGCGTGGTAAAAAAAACTTCAGTAGATACTTTTATTTTCAAATACTTTTTTTCTCTCTTTAAATTTATTTAAGGGAGAGGGGGGGGGGGTTGGCACATGTGAACAAAAATGACATGTTACGTTAGTCACGCTGCTATTTTGGTTTAAAAAATATCTACTGTCAGTAATTTTGTTTTAAATTATTAGCAGAAATGCTACATAGATACCATGTACATTGTAAATCCACCAGCATGACTAAAAAATATTTTTCAGCTTTTACGTCACAAGTAAAAACAGTTACAAAATTAGCTCTGAAAGTTACGTTAGTCACTATGGAATGACTCTTATAAATGCCACTATAAGACGAATAAAGTTTAAATCACAAAAAAATAAAATAAATAAAAAAATAAATATATAAAAATAGTTTCGGATGTGTTTTTACTCCGAGAACTGGAACATAAAAGCATATTGGCACCTTCCAAAACATAAGATCTTTTGATAACTAAAAAACAAAATGGTCTAGATCTTTGAAATTTCAGGCAGGATATAGTACTTGTGTCACCACTACATAATTTTTTTTCAGATTTTTCTCTTCATGTTAATTGGATTAAATATCGTTTGTTCACATGTGCCCCTGTTTACATGTGCCCCCCTGTCCTCTATCCGTTGTTCTGTATATGTTTTAGAGCTCTTGTCCAGTTTTCATTGCTTAACATTATTGTTTTCAGCTGTGGAAGAAAACATTTAGTCGAAACTTAATTAGGAGTCAAATGTGTGTTAAAATTGAGAGTTTTTTTTTGGGGGGGGGGGGGGGGGGGTTCGGGTTGTTGCTCCCTGTCGGTACCTAAACCAAGACCTTTATTCCCATATAAATGTGTTCTCGTTCTGAAAAAAAAAATACTCTCTCTTCTTTTCTCTCTCTCTCGTCCTCTCTCTCTCAGAAAAGTAGAAACTTGTTTCAAAAAGTGAGATTGAGTTTCAAAGCTTTCCAATTCTCAATAGAAATTAACCTAAACAGCGTAAGCATTTTAGTTTCATTTGCCAGTCTTTGCTGTGCTTTTCTGAATAAAGCTATTATGGAATTAAGGCTTCATTTTTTAATTAAAAATTATCTAAATTAAAAATATGTTCCAAAGTTGCAAACAAAATATCTGACAAAATAAGAGGGGTCTGCAGTATAATAGCAAGAGTGCAATAAAAGGAAGAAAGAAAAGAAAAGAAAATAGAAAACATATTCTAAACTACTTAACAAAAATTCTGCACTGCTTAAATCTAACTTATTTAAATATCTTTAGCGAAGAAAAAATATTAAAATAACATTCACGTTTCATGATTAAAATCACGTCATGTTTTATAATTAAAATAACACTCATACATAATTACAGTATCTTCCTAGGGTTAATAATATGCAAGAAATATACAGAAATAAAATAATAAGTAAAAAAACTTAAATCACTTGAACTTTCAAAGAAAAAGAAGAAAAAAAAGCCCTAAATGAATCAATAGCATAAGCAATTATTTACCTTTTGAGGAGATAAAAAGAAAGAAAGAAAGCAGCCAGCTGATGAAATGGAGAAAAAGTGGTTACAACATTTGCAAAAGAAAGCTAGTAAATGATTTAAATTGAGGAAAGAATTTCGAATAATAGCTCTATATATATTAAAGCTTCTACTAGAAGTTCAAATAAATTTCAGCTTAAACATTAATGTTTTAAAGATTACTAGTCCCGATTATATCAAACAAGAGATCTATAAAATTGATAACAGAATAACATCAAATCGTCGCTTGACTGCTCAAAAACTGAAAAAACTAAATAACTTACGAAAACGTAATCAGAAGCGAAATATTTTGAATATCTAATGCTTTAAAAAACGATAACAAAAATTTGATTTTTTGATACTTAAGATCAGCATAAAATATTTTTTAGCATTTCCTTTACGTTAATTTATGTCGTGGGGCTTCATTAGCTAATTGCTCAGAGCAGTAGCGTACATAGACTTCGGCGCGCCCCCCGCATGATTTATTAGTGCGCCCCCTCCCGTAAGATTTATAAGTATGCCCTATCTTAGATTTATGGCAAAAAATGAAAAGCTATAATAAGACTTCGTTGAAGAGTATTCTGATATTTAAAATCAAGTTTATTTCAAAATGGGACACTGGATGAAAACATTGTTCTCTATCAAAACAAGATGAGCTACTTCAGTAATTTTGTCAAGTTTCTCTCTTTTACTTCACATGACAAAATGTTTCGCATACAAATAATTTCTGGTGTAATTGAGCCAGACACATCGTTTTCATACTTTTCACGAAACTTAATAGCTGTATCCACAAGTTCTTTATCTGAGTATTCTGTTAACGCTTTGGGGCTTAAAAAGTTGAATATATTTTTAACTGAGGACATACTCTGAAATCTTTCATAAAGTTGGTATAAAGTAAAGTAATTAGAGCTGGACGAGGGGCATATGTTATGCAGGAAAAGGCAGGGGGGGGGGGTGAAATCATTACGTTATGCATCATATGTGACGTATCGATGCAGATTTCATTCGGAACACCTGGAAGTGACATTGAATGCGGGGGGAAAAAAGTTTTTTGTGTTATTTTTTCAGAGTGCGCCCCCATACCTCTGGCGCCCTCCCCCCCCCCCGCGCCGCGGGGGCTGCGGGGGCGCTATGTACGCCGTTGGCTCAGAGTATTTGCTTCACACCCTTGAGGCAGTGATTTTGAATCACACATTCGTTCTGGACTTACTTTCCCTTCTTTGCGCTGTAATTTTTTTCACATTTGAAACCCGAATCAATAAATTAATGTAACCATATGTGGGAAAAACATGACGGGCAGTTCGAATAATCCTCAAAGTAGCAGCTCTAATTGCAAATGTTAATCAATCTATTTCGATTGATCTTTTGTAAATTAATTTTGTCTTACTTGAAAAAAGTATAATTTTTTTCTTGTTCATTTAGACCCTCCGAGCTGTACAGCGTAGGGAAAATCGTAGAGGATATTAGTTCTCCATCCATACCAAGTTCGAAAAGTAAACACAATTTATTGGTGTTGAAAAAAAAAACAATCTTGGTTGTAAAATTTCGCTTCAAATTATTATTTCCGTTAATTAATGTCCTACGAAGATGAGATGGAATTTTGAATACCTGGTCAATCCTTAACTCGCTGCCATTTTTGAGGAGTTTGAGTGACCTACATAGATAGATAGATATGTTTAGATTTTAATATACACTCTATAACAAAAAATTGTTGGACCAATAAGTCAGAATGAAGCGAAATTTTACATGCGTAAAGACAGCATTCACATGAGAGTTATTATACTTTCATTTTAACAAATAAAATAATTTAAGCCTCAGCGGACTGGAACTTAACTTATCAGAGCCATAGTTATGTGTAGACGCTCTTAGCTTAAATTCTTTTCTTTCACTTAGAGTGGAATGTTAGTCAAGTTTCTACACTAAACGCGTGTAACTACTTTTTCTGTGTTCAATCACCTCTTTTATCCCTTTGAAAATACTTTTGAACTTTATTTTTACTTGATGACAAATCATACCACAGGGTGAAAATAACTCTTAAAAACTATTAATAAAATTCGTTAGTGACTTACACTGCAAGTACTGCGCCACGTTTATGATGCTGTGCAGGAAATTTTGGTCTAGAAACTTGGATGGATTCTCAGTTGCCGGATTGAGATTCTTTGGTGGGATTTTATGGATGACTCTTCCAGGATCATTTTTGCGAAGTACGTGTCGAAAGGAGGGTCGGAACGAAACAGGAGAATAGGCAAAGGTGGTGCTCGCTGTCTGGATCAGTAGAAGCAGCACGAGCACCGCTCGCTCAGGCATCCTGAAACAAAGAGCAACAAACATTTACTATGGAGCCAATTATTTTCGGACATGTTGAAAAATTAAAGTTTAGTTAATAGTTTCTTTAAGTGATCTAAAACTTGTTGAAAATTTGCCAATAGCACAGGAACATTGGATATACACCCACATCCAGCCGCTCCCAACCTTTTGAAATTTAATTTAGTGCTCTAACACGCCTTGTCAATAGCCTCTGTCAATTGGATATATTCTCTGGCACAGCGGTTCTCAATCTTTTAAAGGTTAATTAACAAGTTTTTTTTAGATGTTCTAACATTCATTTAAAATCTGTTAAAGCACCGGAACGTTGGATACACGCTTTAGCAAAGCGATTCCCAATTATTCAAAGCTTAATTAACAAGTTTTAAGTTTTCTAATGCTTTGAAATTCAGTCAATAACACCAGAGCATTGGATATACCCTCTAACGCTCTAGCACAATGATTTCCCACCTTTCAAATGTGTTTTAACACTTTTTGATAATCCATATTCCTTTTGAAACACTATTGAATAAATTACATCTATTTGCTCAATGTAACATGTGGATAACTAATGCTTCTTTTCCAGCAAAAAATAATTTGTTTCTTTGTTCATAGTTTATCTTTTGTGTCACTAATGAATTTTAGCCCCAGAAATGTATTAGACTGTTGAGCTTAATCTTTTTTTTCAATAAAGAGAAGAAAATTTTAAATGCTGAGATTTACCTTCTTTTGTCTTGCTATAGAGACACAAACAAACTCTAATATATCCTTGTGTAATAAATATTTTTCTTGTAGGGAAATAAAAGTAACCGTGAAAAGCAGTTCCCAGAGGCATCACTGAATTTTCAAAAGTAAGCTTTTGACTGTTAAATACTTCTACAGCTACTACTAAAATACCCGAATATCAGTTAAGTATCGGCATCGAAAGCATTGTAAATAAAATTTAAGTCCATTTAAAAACACATGTTACTGTATTACTTTCAGTTTTTTAAGGCTACAGTGGACAAATAAAACTGATTTTTTTCAATTATATTGATTTATACGTCTAAAACTTTGTGTGCTTGTATTATTGTATATTTACTACATCTAAAAACATAAAAAACACAAATTAGTACAAAAACCATGAATACTTTTTTTCAAATTTCAATTTTAAATATTTTTTCAACAAAATTTCAAAATGTTGCAGGCGTCACAATTGTTTTTCAAACTTCGAATTTTCACTTAATTTCCAATCATTAGGCATGATTGCACAAAACAATGCATTACATGCATTGTTTTATGAGATAGTTTATAAAAGATGGCTGAAAATAAAAATTTTCTGTTGAAAAAATCATGTAAGTTTTCATTTTCAGCCATCTTTTATAAACTATGACATAAAACATTGCATGTAATGCATTGTTTTATGCAATCATGCCCAATGATTGGAAATTAAGTAGAAATTCAAAATTTGGGGAAAAAAAAAATGTGACGCCTGGAACATTTTGAAATTTTGTTAAAAAAATATTTATATTTGAAATTTGAAAAAAAAAGTATTCATTGTTTTTGCACTAATTTGTGTTTTTTATGCTTTTAGATGTAGTAAATATACAATAATACAAGCACACAAAGTTTTAGACATACTAACTTTACTGCTTCTTATTCATAGTATTATTACTTTATACGAAAAAACTAAAATGTGAAAAACGGTACCAATAGGAAGATGTTTTAATATTTTTTTTTATTTTTACTTAAAATAGCACCATTCTATTTCTTAAATTGTGTTTTATATTTTAAGTTGTCTATATGTTAAGTTTTATACATCAAGTTATTCGTGATATGGTGATTGTACAAGTACACAAGTATCATACTTTAATAACAATATTTTAAAAGGAAAATGTAAACTCATTGATTGAGTCAGATTTGACTCCAGAGGTTTAACAAAAGCGTGAATGGTTATGAATGAACTTTTTCTCATATACAAGGATGTGATGCGCATTATTCAAGGAAACACTTGAAACAGTTTTAAAATAGAAATATCTTTCACTTCTCGAAGCAATATCACTTGATCCTTATCCGAAAAAAAAAGTGAACTTAAAAGCTGACCCTCATTTTCTTTTTTGATTGAATCCTAGCATACAAAAATAGAAAGATTTACTTTTCGTGCTTATTTGCTTCTTAATAGAGAGGATGTCCTTATGTTTGTTGAAAGTTTTGTCGAAATTGAGTAGAAACTAGGGAGAAACTAATGAGCCAGAAATATATTTAAATTTTACCTTTGATATCCAGAGAGACTGAAAAGCCCCAAAGTTTGCAGGGATTAGAAGAATCTGAAGCCATTATTTTGATTATCATATGCGTATTTACTTATCACATGAGATTAAGTGAAACTGAAATGTGCATGTGGCATGTTTATTTAAATAGGATGTAATATTTGGTTCAGTACACTTTTTTTATTGAGAAAACTAAGTAAGTCTGTCAAATTTTTCGTCAAAAGTAAATTTAGTAAATTTCACTGTATGATTAAATTTCCCTTAATAAATACATTCTTTAGAATGATGATAATTTTCATTAAAATCCGTGAACCTTGGATTTTTATTCCAAAATTATCCAAAAATATCAAGGTTTATCTTCAAAAATACCATTGTAGGTGTTCTGCAAGTTTGTAATGGAAGCAAAATGACAAGGGCGTTCAAATCATTGAGGGTTTCCTCCCAAATTACCAGGTTTAAACCAAGCATGTATGTAAACATTTTATTTTTCATTTCTTTACTTAAAGAACATAAATATTATCAATTTCCCAGCGCAAATTTGTATTTATGATAGAATAGTCTTTTCTTTTTTTATAGAATTTTTAAGACCTTTTTTTAAAATATTTTTTTACTTTATGGTATTCAGAAAATATCTCCAATTATTCACATATGTCCCTATGGAATACATAAGAACACGATTAAAAAGCCCACAAGACGAACACACACATCATATTTTAACAGAAACTCTTAAACATGAAATACATGTATACGTCAATATAATACAGTATATATCAATTATAATGAAGTGTTTTAATCTATACTGTGTCATTTTGAATTCTACAGTAATTGTGCGACGGAGAAAGCATTTTTTTCCGAACATATAAACTCGTGATCACGGTAACACCGAACAAAAAAAAAAAAAATGTATAAAACTACATAAAACAAAGACTATTTACAACCTAAAGTTCATTATTATAATACACTGGTAGTAATATTATGAGGACAAAGAAAAAACTAATCATATTTCTGGTGCATTTAGTTGAAAAGTTATACAAATTTCATAATATTAAAATAATAAGTAAATGAAACTTTTTATTATTATTTTTTTAAAGGGGGAAAGAATTTTGCACTTATAGATTGAAGTTTGAATATATTCATCCACATGTTATGGACTAAATTATAAGAGCAACGTGCGTTTGCCGTGAAACACCCTATTAAATAACAATTTTGCCCTTTTTTCCAATTTCTTTTATCAGGCTTGATGTCATGGAAATTAAAAGAGGTTCTTTGAAGTTTTTATCCCGTCGTTTTTGATGGAAGAAATGAGCTTTTGCTTGTTTCAGTAATGAATATCCTTTTTCCATACTAAGAGAGTGGAGTAATGCCTCACAAAGTTCCCACGAAATTTAGATTGGGTTTTTGGTCGAGCAGTGAAGTAATTTCACGAAATTAGCATCAAGCCATGATTTTGACGCTTTAGAAACATGTGATTAGGCATTATTCTGCTGGATAAAATTTGCCTCCAGTCGTAATTAATGGTGCTTAAGGTAAAGATGTTATCATTGCCGTACATGAGGAAAACTCTCAAAATTCATTCTGCCTTGCATAAAAACTATTGAAGTTTCATCCGCTGTAAAACTTTCTCATCATTATTGAGTCATCGGTAAATGTACGCTTTGAGATTTTTTTCCTTCAGAGATCGTAACAGAAGTGGCAAAACAACTTTGTCCGCCAAGTTAAACTTTTGCTCATCAGAAAGTATTACATCATCCCACGTTTTACCTATAATAGTGCAGTTTGGGCACACTTGACCCTTGGTCTCTTACGAACGTTTTTAGCTGTCGGTCGTGACATTAGTTTTACACTTTTTCCCCTTTTTAAAAACATATTGAATAATTCGTGCCCTGCATCGTAACTTGAATTTCCGTCTAATTTTCACCGATATTTGTTTTTTTGGAGCAAGCTCGTCTCATTATCATTTTTTCCTACTCACAGAAACAGAATATGGCGTACATGTTTATCCGTGTCGTCCATATTTGCTGAGATTTTTGAGAAAGCTATAAAAGACAGATCTGTAGCTATTTAGATTTGTTTCAATTTTAATTGCAGTAAGTCTTGATTTTTTTTTTAAGCGATCAATTTTCTTTTCTCTAATTCTGAAAGTTCAGTACCTAGCGGAATAAGTGCAAAAAATAACATACAACATCACCAACCGCTTTCTAAGCATTTATATTGTTATGCAGTACAGTGTGAAAAATTAAAATACGACATTTTGCTTTTTAGAACACACAAATCTAATTGTCCTTATAATTTAGTCCATATCGCATGGATGTTTAAAGTAACACTTTACTCTGCAAATACGAAATTCCTATATATTTCCGATTAAAATAAAAATAAATAAAGAAAATTTCATGTTCCATTGGTTTAAAGTCACAAAATTTGCATGAATTTCCAACCAAATGCAGCCAAGATATGGTAATTTTTCCTTTGTCCTTATAATTTTACCGCCAGTGTACATTGTTTTTAATCTTCACACAGAGTATAATGTATTTTTGAATGAGTATAAGGTTCAGTTTTTAAATAAAGGAAAATAATTTATGTTTTCTCATTTCTTGCTACATAACACTAAATTGTAGACGAACTATTTAGTAAAATACATAAATAAATAAACAAATAAAAATAAAACTAATAAAAGGAAATAAATAATATTTATTAATAATAATTAACAATAAATTTACAAACTGATGATAGAAAAAGAATAGTTACGAATATTTACACTTTTTTATCACTTATAATATACTACACTAATATTAATATCGCGGAGAGAATATAAGAACTATTCACATGTGCCTCTAGATGTGTTCACAGCTACCTCATCATCAATCTTAGATCTAGCTCGCAAAAAAAAAAAAAAAGAAAAAATAATAATAATTATAAGGAAAAAAATGAAGACTGTCATAAACTTACTTGAATGTTCATAAAATGGCTTGCAATTATTAAGTTTAGTTTATTAGTTAGTTTAAAACACGTTTTCACGTGAAGATTTCTGATAAAATTATATGCAACGCCTGCTAAAACAAAGAAGTTTATACTACTGAAACATAAAACAGCTCAATGCTCTAAAAGTTTGACCAAGAGGTAAGACAGGTATTGTGCTATTACTTGAGTATTTTTCAAGATTTTCTGCTTGAAGTTATCTTTGCAAAACACACCCCCTGTGAGTTGCAATGCCAGAATATTAAAATCATGGTACCGTACTTTTCTTTTAATGTGAAACCTATTTGCAAGTAGTCGGGACGAGGACTATTTTGGAGTTTAGATGGAAATTTTATCTAAGATGTGTTTACTCGCGACTATTTTGCTGTGATTTGAGAATTTTTGCAATGTTGAAGAGAACCTATTGTAACCTTTAAATAGCTATTTGCATTAACATTTAAAATCTTGTTTTGGAGCTTCTTTTCATGTACTATAAAATGCGTGACATTATTCAATGGCCCTTGATGTATATAAACTATTACGTCACCACTTAAATAGGTCGCATTCTAAGTTTGGTGAGATGAGTAGAAGTGTGTTAATGTACATTAGAATGTGTGCAGAGTAGCAAAAAGAGAATAAAAAGGAAATTGCTACGTTGAAAACATAATGTTTTCTTTTTTCAATCGTTTCTGTAAACGCAAACCAAGATATAATTTCGGGACATTAGTTTCTCGTTAGTATCTTCCGTTTTCACACAATTCCAGCTGAAATTAGCTGGAACAAAATTGGAGTTCCCTGGTTACTTACATTCTAAAGAAATTGGTCTACGCACACAGCATATTTTGAGAAAAATATCATTGGCCTTTTGTTATGAGAATAGCAGATCAATATATTTCTTCATATCAGGAAATAAATGATAGGTATCATCACATTAATTTTTGCATAAATAATTCCTCATATGACTAATTACTATGCAAAAACTAAGTGTATTTTTTCCAAAAAATCAGTTTTCAATGCTTTTTAAGCTTCACAGCTGTGATTTAAAAATTTCAGAAGTCAATTCTGATGCGAATGAGGTGGCAAAAACTTGAAAATTATATTGTATGGTAAGATTTTTTTTACTTAATGATTTTACAGGCTTCAAAAACTAAATTTTAATGCAACATCTCGTGCAATCTGTTTCAAAAAATAATTACATTTTAAAAGTAGTCAAAATTGTCGAGAAGACGGATTCATCAAAACTTATTACAGTAAAAAATCTCCTTAAACAATGTATTTCACCTTTTGTTTCGTCAGAAACGAGCACCACTAAATAAATGCAGTGTTTCATGTGTAGTTTTGAAATTTGCATTATTGAAGTTTTGCGTTCAATATTAAGGATCTTTGATATTCTAGTTTTTAATAACTTTTGTTTTTTATAAATACACGAACATTTCTTAATTTAAACAGAAAGTTTTTAGTGAGAAAAATGCGCAGCTTTTTTTTTTTTTAATTTTTAATTTTATTGACGTCACAAAATTTATTTTCATCTAAAATAACTTTCGAATTTCTTTATTTATCGCACTCCTATTCTTATTCATGACCGTGCTGCACATAGACTTCTTTCATGATTAAAAATTAAGTTTTATACTCGTACATTTTAAGCAATTTACAAAAAGATTAACCAAATTCGGAATAGTTTACAAAAAATGGAACATTTATTTCCCTATTTGAATTGCAGAGAGGAAATGTTACAATTTCCCATTGCATAATGAGCTAAATCCATTTTTTCCTCATCGTAATAATTATAACATCTTTCTGAACAGTTTTTTGAAATGCTTCGTTTAGTACAACGAGTTATTAGAGTTGAAATCTTGCAAAACAGAAGCCGCTTTTTACGAACGGAAACACTATTGATTTTCCTTACATGATTCGAGCATCAGCACTGGGGGATTTACCAGTGAAAGCTTTCCCCATTTTTCAAGAAATTCCCAAAACTTCCTGACTCTATGTTAAGATTCGAGGAAATTTTTCTGTTTGGGATTTTTTCTAGAGGCTTTGGCTTAAAAATAAGAATGTAAACTGAGGGTCTTTATATGTTTTCAGAACAATCTCGTTGAATTATATGAAAAAGGAAGCACAGTTTGGAACACTACTTACTGGCAACTGCTTATTATTTAAAATAAGAAACATCATCAGTTCTGATTAAATTTATTACTCTTTCATGTTTTTTAACGTCCTTATCTATGTCTCGAATGATATGTTTTTTGACCAAATTTCTGAGGAAAAATTGAACTACGTTATTTCAACGATAATTTAAAACTGTCAACGTTTTTTACTACACGGGAAGAAGAAAATTAATGCAGTGTTTCACCTGTTTCTGAACTAAATATCGATACCGCCTCTGTAGAAATAACGCAATTGGCGAATTCCTAAATTTTATAGAACTGAAATTCAAATGAGAAAGATAATTGAGTCCTGAGTTTTAACTAATTTTATAAGAAAGGGGGAAAATATACAATTTTTAAGAAAAACTACCGAAACGACGTTCCGGTGCATTCCGTCACCAAATCATCCCTGACTCGTAGCAGCTTTGTGTTTAAAAAAAGCTAAGAAACAAAACATTTACAGACTTTTGCACATATCAGTTGCACTCACAAAACATTTCACATTACTTGGTTTCAACATAATTTTTACTAGATATAAATAACAACACAGTGCGCGTATTGACTAAATTTGTGTTTTCCTACACTAAAAAATAAATAATGTTTTTACAGTATAATACAGCAAGTTTTATGGTAATAAACTGTAAAAATTGCTAATTTTGCAGTACTAAACTGCAAAATTTATACTTTTCTAGTACTAAACTGTAAAATCGCTAATTCTACAATTTATTACAGTACATTTTACAGTTTTAAACTGGAACTTCTACTGCTAATATTATAATAAGTGCTAATATTATAATAATATTATGCTTTTACATTATAATACAGCTATATTTTATGGTAATAAACTGTAAAATTTCTAACTTTTACAGTAAGAAACTGTAAAATTGCCAGCTTTATAGTTTATTACTTTGCATTTTACAGTTCTAAACTGGAACCTGGGTTGCCAGTGATATACTGTAAAAACAACAGCTCATTTTTTGAAGTGTATGTAATTATTGAAATAAAATCACTTACTACCGAAAACGAAGATAAACAAAGGTATAAACTAGCTTCAGTCAGTGCAAAGTAGGTTTCAGACAGAGGATTATTATTATCACACTGCAAAAATGAGCTGCTGCTTTTACAGTATAATACTGGTAGCCGAGGTTCTAATTTAAAACTGTAAAATGCACAGTAATAAACTGTAAAACTAGCAATTTTACAGTTTCTTACTGTAAAGTTAGCGATTTTGCAGTTTATTGCCGTATAATTTAACTATATTATGCTGTAAAAATATCAGTATAATACTGGCAGCAGCGGTTCCGGTTTAAAACTGTAATACGCACGGTAATAAACTGTAAAATTTGCAATTTTACAGTTTATTACTGTTAAATTAGCATTTTTTTACAGTTTATTGCTATAAAATTAGCTGTATTATACTGTAAGAACATTCATTTTTTACAGGGTAATATTTCCCTTCAATGTAAAATAAGAATTCCAGGAATTGTTCCTTTATTTCAACAATTCTTAAGGAGGAAAAATGTGTCCTAGTTCGATTGTAGTGTATCTTTAAAAAAAAGAAAAAAAAAGAAGTCTGATGTTAAGATAGTATGTCGTTCCAACATATTTCATAAATTTTTCTGACGTTTCACCGACAAGCTTTTAGAAAATAGCTCATTCAAAGCACGTTTGATTTACTCTGGAAATTGATAGAAAAATGACGGATATAAATGATCCCGGGAATTTTACGCAAAAAAACGTATGTCATGGAAATCACAATGAAGGCTTAGGTTCCTGAGAAAAGACTATCAAATCAAACACTCAGACAAAACTAGCCTTTATAATGGAAGCGCTAATTTAATATAGCCTAAAATGTTCTGAAAATGTGTAACGAGCCTCTGAAAATTATTGTTCAAAGTTTTAGCGCTTTTTGCAAAGTTCTTTCTTGAACTAGCCGAAAAAAGGGAGCATCTCCCTTAATAATCACAAACGAACGGCAGTCTCAAATTCCAAGTTTGTTTCATCCATGACTTTCGTAAAAAATATAACCGAAAAGAATACAAGATTAATTTAATGCTTTCGAATTTCTATTCTGGAAATGTTGACATCGTATATTGTCATTAGAGAAGAGTTATGGGTCTATACTGCCGTGAGCAGGTAAACGGCAGTATCTGCAAAAATGAGTTTTCGAGATATTTGAAGAAACGTGTTTTTGATTTCCCATAAAGATACATAAAACACTGAACTTTGAACATCGGCGATACTATATGTTTATGGGTGAATATCAGGAAAAGTGCTAATTTAAGTCACAAATGAATTTCTCAAGCACTTCCAAATAAAAACCAAAGATTTTTCTTTTCCCATACAGTAAACTGCGTCGCACATACAATCCATGACAAAATTTTCAGGTTTTACTTTAATTTGTGACAATAGAACTCTTTTTATTGCCTCAATGTCATGTCGGCAGCGCGTCACACATTCGAATCGCAAAGTTCAAAAAAATCCTGTGGATTATAAAACATCGCAGCAGAAACAAATACAAAAGGAAATAACGTGTTTTATGTTCATCTATGACGTTTAACTCTTGAGTTTTAGATAAAATGAATTTAGATCGATAAAAAAAAGCAATTTCTACTTGTCACAAGTTTTCATAACGTGACGAGTGAACCAAATTCCGGAATGATAAAATCTAGACAAAACATTTTTTGGCGCCAAAAAACTACTTTGGGAGAAGCTCTAATATGTGATGTTTCAGTTCCGATGGAAAATTTTCACTTCGGCTGCATTAAATTATAGGTAAGATTTTTTCAATCTTGACTTTTCTGTTTCTACCAAATGAAGTGTCATGTCGGCAGCGAAATTTGAGACACAAAATAAAGTAATTTTTCAATTTATTTTTGCATAATGGAAAAGAAACCTATTATCATGGACATAATAGGATGTTTTTATTTTCGAATCTTCAATTAGGAATGTTCAGCTATCATTTTGCGGGAAATTTGTCATGTCGGCAGCGGTCATGTCGGCAGCGCCGAAGTAGAAGGTATTTGTTACGAAACTGATGCGTGCGTTACCGATGTTTTTTCGCAATTTTTTCTTCGTTTTATGAGTTTGTTGAGTTTTAAAGTACAAAGGTAGATTCAAGTGCATCGTGTTTGCTGCTAAATTTTCCCATTTTAGCAGTTTATTCATTGTTTTTTAAATGCTTCAAAAACATTAATTTTTCCGCAAAATTTGAGCCTTCAAACAAAATTATTGCCTTTTTTCACCCTCTTTTCTTTTACATCAATATTCCGACCTTCGTTTCTAACTACTGCACCCAAAAATATAATTTTGTTTTAAAATGAAAAACTTAAGAACAGTTTAGTGAAAATCTCCCTCCCCCGCCAAACTCTAACTGTCTTGATCTAATTTCGTTTTCAAAGATTGTGTTAAGAATTTCACTTTATCTTTATTTTTAACTATTCACCTATTTATCTGTTTGAAAAAAACTTTGTCGCACTTATTTAGACTAACTTTTAATTAGTCTCTAATTTTATTTATAAAACTAAAAAGCGTTCAGGCTCTGAAAATATGATTATATTTTTAGTAATAATTATTTTGTTTTTAAACATAAAAGGTAGTGAAAAGGTAGTGTTTACTTGTGTGTAAAATCTGTAATATTTGTCAGTTCGGTAGCATTCTCATCATATCGGTAACGCTCAAAGACAACCCCCCTAAAAGAGGGGTAAATGTTCACTTTGACCATGCCCCGAATTTTTAAAAAATATTGTTACTAATGTGTATTTGAAATACCCAATTAATTTAATTTTTTGAGTATCTTTAAAAATTGAAAATTTCCATGGTCAAATTGGCACTTTTCTTGATATTCACCCTTATACCGAAATATTTTTGGGTAATCGATTGAATTTTGTTTCGCAAGCGCAGAAAGCGGTAAAGTAGATACTGCTGTTTACCTGCCTTTTTCACTCGTGATTGTTATACGGAATTGACTGGCAGTCGGCAGTAACTGCACAGTATGCTAACTGTCCAGTATTTACATATTCGACAACATGCGGATTAGATATGTTATTACGAAATATATTATTGCATAGTGAATGATATGTTTTATTTAAAAATACACATAAATACCGTGTATCCACTTAATATAGATTTAATATAAACGAACACGAAATATAATTAAGAAAGATAATGAAACTTTATTGTATTCAGGGCCCGATTAACCCGTGAAGTGAGAGGAAACTCTGTCTCATTTTGAGGCCCTCTGCTTTTTGAGGCGGAGGCGGGGGGGGGGGGGATTTCTATACTCATGAGACATTCAAAAACGAATCTTGCTAAGAGTACATATCATTTCTAAGAGCTGCCCAAGCAGAATTCAGATTAAAGTCTGTCCCCTTCCTTCACTAATATGTAGAAGTTACATACATAATACACATGCATACATAATACATATTGCCATTCTATGATTTGATGTTAAATTAAATTTATTTCACAGAATTAAAACATAATAAAAGTACGTTGTAAAAAAGTTGGGTCAAATCCCACATTTAAAAATAGCTTGTGGTGGAATTAATGATTTATGAAATGTGTCTTCACTTTTAAAACTTTCCAGAAAATTTTTATTGAACCAGTTCTAATGTTTAAAATTACCTTTAGATATGCATTTAAAAGCAGAAACTAGAATTTCAATCACAAGTTTTCAGTCATTTTTGGGCCCCCTGGAAATTTTTAGGGGAAGTTCAAGCTTCCCTTGCCTTTTGGGTAATCAGGTCCTGCATATGTACCTGTTAACATATAACCAGCCAAAAAATCATTTTCGACCACCCCCGAGTTAGTTACGACGAGTTTTCTCGTGACGTCTGTATGTACGTATGTGCGAGTGCGTATGTATGTGTGTCGCATAACTCAAAAACTATACGCCGTAGAAGCTTCTAGTTTGGTATCTAGTCTCTTAGGGGGGTCTAGTTGTGCACCTCCCCTTGTGGTTGCATTCGAATGCTCCCAAGGGGGTGTTTTACCTCTTTTTTGGGGCAAATCAGTGTTAATTTCAATGCAGATGAATTGGCACGACCACTTGGCGATATATCGCCAAGGTTTTGGTCGCCAAGTGTTTGACGCCAAGTTGGCGACATATCGCAAAGTTGGCGACAAATTTGGCGAAAAAAATATTTTTTTTATTTATGTTCAATTTGGCGCTATTGGCGATATTTTGCGAAAAATCCACTGAATGATGTTAAAATCGGCGATATTTGGAAAATGAATCATTGTGAAACATTTGTTTTACAGTGTTTCGTGGAAAACTAGGGGTGTAAATGTTCGAATTGCTATCTTGCTCACTCCTAGCACTATTTTAACACTAAGGCATCTACAAAGAAATTTATACGTAAAAGGAAGTAGTGTGGGATCCATACCAGATTTTTTAAAATTACTTCAAATCAGTTAATGCTTTGTACTTAGCATCAAAACAAGAAATCTCTTTGAAAAAATAAGCGGTTGAAATGCTTGTTGTGCTAACGATTTTTTTCATAGAACTATTAAAAAGAAAACAGCTTAGTATTAAACAGCAAAATCTGTCGTCTGTTAGTATGACAGCAACTGTAATTAAAATAAAACAAAACAATGTAAATAAAATGACTTCATTGCTGCATTTTTGTTTATTGTCTGCCCTGTTTAGCTTGTGTATCTATGAAATCGTGAAAAATATCGTCTGCTAGTGGAGATAAACGATATTTGAAAGAAAAAAAATCTGGTATGGACCCCACACTACTTCCTTTTACGTGTGAATTTCTTAGAAGATTTCTTAGATCTTTAAACTAAAATTTAAATGAGTTTTTTTTCGCGATCACAATACTTTCTTTACTACGTAAAATTAAGTAAAAAAGACTGAATAGTATCATTCTATTGCTGCATTTTTATTTTTCGGCTGCTAAGCTTTTCTTGTGGTTCCTCGTTTGTTAGCTTTTAAAAATATACATTAGCAAAGAACATCTTTGTTCCATTGTTTTTAAAACACGGACTCGAAAAATAAATGAAGATTAAAAAATATATCAAGTCGGAGGTCTTTAAAATCCCCAACCTTTCTTTTAGAATTTATTTAGGATAAAGCATCATTACTTTCCTTAAATGATGATTTTCAAGTATATCTTGCCCTCAGGGGCACCGCAAAGTTTTGGGGAGGGAGGAAAGTCCCAATTCACCGAATGACTTCTCAATTTCAGAATGACAAAATACGAGTAGACACGCATACATACATTTAATCAGAAGCGAGCGACTAGGTATCATTAAAAAAAAACACTGTTGCAATATTGTCTGTAAACTTACCAAATCGCTCGACAAAATTTGTGAGTAAAGGTAGTTTTTGGAGGTCACAATGACCTCCCGTTACCTCTCGTTAAGGCACCCCTACTTTAGCTCAGTTTAGGTAGAAAAGAAAACGGTTTTTGCGGCTAGGTGCAAGTTTTGCCCAGCGATTCATATTATGCTCATCCTGCAGACATGCAGATACTGATGTTTACCTACCCAAAGTGACGAAAAACGCAGTTACTGCTAATTACAATTGATTAAAAAAGTTTTTTTTTTCATCGGACCCCAAAAAAAAGATGTTTGTACCATAAAACTAATGAAACATAGACTTCAAAAATGCAAAAAAAAAAAAAAAAAACAAAAAACAAAAAAAAAAAAACAAAAAACAAAAAAAAAAAAAAAAATTTGAAAAATTTGCAGTTACTGCCCTTTACCTGCCCACGGTAGTATAGCCAACTATAGCCATACAAAGACGATTTTAAAGAACCCCATAGTAGCGTTAACATTTTTTGTTGATTTTAATGAAAATGTTGCATAGTCGAGCATTGAGTGTCGCTTGTGAATTTACCTGAATTACTCGATTTTAATTGGCTTTATTTTGGGATCTTGTGAGTATTTAACTCGGTACGTACAACTTATATAATTTGGCTTTCCTTACATTTAAAGTTTATAATTGCACTTGTTACTTTAAATATATTAGCAAAATAAAAGTGAATTATGCATTATGTTGCATGAAGAAGCGGCCATACTATTGTAGCAATAAGGAAATAGGCGCGTGTGGCCTTTTTTCCCTATACTTTAGTGAAGATACCACATGGTTCAGAAATACACGAAATGAATTTTAAATTATTTCTTATTTTATGTTAAAACACAGTGTATTATCGTATATAAAATATAGATGCAATTAATGATAATCGTTATAATTAATAATTATTAAATGTAATTAATAATAAGAATGGAATTTATAAGTAAAAACAATAAAAATTGAAACAAATAAAAATGTAGCTGAAAGTAAATAAATTAATGATTTAAGTTAATAAAAAGAAAAAATAGTAATAACTTTCATTATTCTCATTTTACTTGAATTAACTAACATATCGGGGGCATCTTCCTCATGTATATGGGAGAACGTGTTACGATTAAATAACTTTTCAACACAAAATTTCTTATTTGTTTTCTCATACCAAGGAGATAATCAACTTGTATACACAAACAATTAAATACTAAAAAAATAAAGTGCTTTTTTTTTCATGATCTTGCTATGTCAAATTTCCATGTACTAATAGAACAATTTTTAAATCCGGCGATTTCCTATGATAACCTTTATATAAATTAATGTTACATTAGAGGCATACTTTAGTTCATTTTTACTCTTTATTATGCTTATGAATGCAGCTTGAATAAATATAAATAATGCATCTGCAACAAGGCAAGATTCAGACCTCAAAACCTTTATGAAAAGAAGAGCACAAAGCTATTATTATTCGATTGCACTAAAGTAATCAACACTAATAACTCATTTTCTCCTTGTTGATTAAAGTATTTTAGCCACTCTGAAACACTTCTTTTGTGTCTTTAACCTACCCTCCTAATCGTGTCAACAAAAGTATAAGTTAAGAAAAAAACCTATCAAAATCCGTTACATGAAACGAACTAATTGCTTGTTACGTGTTTGGTTCTAACGTCTCAAACGCTTTTTCCACTCTAAGACTCTCCCTACCCTAAAGCATAATGATTCATTTGAGCTACAAGCAAATACCAAACAGATTGTTTACAGAATCTATAGGCTCCAGTTTGTCCCTTGTTTTGGGCAAGTCAACCTGGAATATCAATAACCTAGGTAAAGATGAAAAGCCTCATTCTGAGCTGAGCATACATTTTTGCGATTGAACCAAAAAATAGTTTATCTAGAAATCAATACTAACCAGAAAATCATACGATAGTGTAATAATGAAGTGTTTTTAATGGAGTAGCATTTGAAAGAACATTGTAAAACATGTTTCTGGACGCATGCATTTTTGTTCTCGTGACTGCGTTATCGAAACAGGAGGCCTTAAAATTTGGCGAATTTTTTTACTAAAGCTACCAAATTTAGCGAGATTCAGAGAGTAATTGTAGACGTCTTTCACGTGACTTATTGATAAATGTGCTGCACATGAAGACGGTGAAAAAGCGTGATCAATATCTCGTCAAAACCTTTAAATTTGGCGATTTTCTTAAAATTGCGTAAGATTTGGGAGATATTATCTTGATAACGGGCGGACGAAGGCACATAATTTTTACGTCAAAAATGTGGCTGGAGATGCTCTTTTGATTAGTATACATTTAAACTTGTTTCATTATTACACTAATCGTGTGGCTCACTGGTAAAGAAGCTGTCTACTGTTATGAGATGAAGATAGCGGACTTCTATATGTGTAATATAACGATACAACTGCTTATGCAAATAGATTGCGTGAGAATCCAGAAAATTAACTTTTAAAATAATTTACTAACTAAATTAGCAAACGGAATACCGAATGAATTATCTTAGCTATATAGCCAGTCTGCATTACAGCTTTTCCTGTGTAGCAGATATCGTCGGCACCATGCTAAAATTACGAATGTGAAAATTGGCACTTTTCAGGAGAGCCAAAACACTGAATATAATTTTTTCCCACCTGACGTGTTTGGTTATTTTCAATTTTTAAATTTTTATAGATATCTTTAAGTGTAAAACTATCGTTCGAAGGTATCATTTTAATTTTAATTATTTGTAAAATTCGAACTTGAAAAACGCGATTTTTCACATTCGTTATTTTAGCATGGTGCCGACGATATTATACGGGAACTTAATAAGTCAAATCAGCGGAAGCACAGATTAATAATAGATGAGTCATTCCATATCAAATGACCTAGTGGTGTCTACCAAATCAACTCTGGTTTGTATGAAATTTTATGGAGGTGATGAAATGCCGTTGAAACTATCACATGGAAATGTTCAGCCTACAAGATCCAAATTCTGAGGAACTAGGATCCATCAAACAAAAGGCTTCAAAATGGAGGAACAGTTTTGTGAAACGAAGAAGAAGAACATGTTTAAAAGAGTTAAAAACTCAATAAAGAGCTGTTTCGAAAACAAGCTTCTCTATCGGTGCATAAAAACGAATACGAAATTGAAACCAACAGTCTAGTAAACATGAAATAAAAAATGAGAAAAAGTAAATAATTGTTTATTTATACATTCTTTTTTATATACTGATGAAGAGGCTTTTTTCTGATATCCTCGCAACTAGTTTCCTGAGTTTTTAATCTTTTTTAAGAATTTTATTTTTACTGTTATACACGTTGTCTTATTTTACTTATGTTCTAGCACAAAGTTGTTGACTGTATTTTTACTAAATGTAGTTAATGGTTACACAAACAACACGTAAACTTTCAATAAAGTACATTTAAATAACCTTGATTAATAAAGCGTGGATAAACTTTCTTAAAAAGTATAAATATTTATTACAAGAAAGCATTAGTGGGGCACATTTGAAAGAGTAAAGAGTTAACAAAGTGCCCAATAGATAGTTAGCTTTTAAAAACAAACGAAGTTTTAAGCATAAACTATGGAAAATAGAAAACAACTTGTGTCGTACCGGATATCAAGCATGCTGCATTTTAATTCTGAAAGACGTACGTAAAAAAAGATACCTATTTAAACAAAAGAATGAGTCTTCTAAACGCAACGATAGGCACGTCTTGTGCTTCCATTCGGTAAGCTTCTTGTTCCAATAATCTCTGTAATTGGATATGGATATTGAAGCAATATGAAACGAACGCTGTAGTAGTAGCTAGTCAGTAGCTGATGACTTGGGTAATGTTTATTAAAAATGTTTCGAATTGCATCACTTAAGAAAAAGTGTAAAAGTGTGCAATTAAGGTCTTTTGTGTGTTTCATGCAATGATGACATTGTTTTTGTTAGGATTGATAAATTGTTTGGTCTTACCTATTTCAAAAATGTAAAAAGCAACTTTCTTACTAAATAATAAGTAGAATTATGTTTCCATTTTAAAAGGCAAAAGTACAGTAGCGGACAACAACAAGAAAAAAAAATAACTATCACTTGCGAAAAAATTTAAAAGCGTGCAAATAATGTTTTCCATTTGGCTCCTTTACGTAATGCTGGTAATTTTTCGATAAAATACAGTTGTTAGATTCATCTCAATCACATTTTGTTGGGATTAACAACTTATTTACTCTTTTTTTAATGAAAAAGAGGAAAATGCAATATTTCAGGAAAAGGGGAACAAAGCAATAGATGCAAAAATTATTTAGTTTCTGTAAATTGTACATAACTGCAGTCATACTAAATATACTTAAGAGTGAGGAATACTTCAATATTTAGTAGATTCTCCACGAATTATGAGGAGTGCTTTGCCATCCACCCTCCCCCCCCCCCCGACCCAGAAGAGATTGACTTCTGACTGTACTTCTGAATGATTTCATAGAACCAGAATATAAAAATCCTTTTTAACCACTTATCTTAATGTCAGACTTTTTAACGTTATATTGTTCCTATTATGTGTGAACAAATTTCAATTCAGGAATATTACCAGCGTAAGACAAGTTCTGCCGCCCTTTTTGCCTTGTTTATGTTCCACTGCATTTAAAGGATTCAAATGTGTGGGGGGGGGGGGGGACTGTGAATGATTTTTTAAATTTTAGCTATTTTAGCGATGAGCATTTAAATTAAGTAACAAATCATTTCTGAATGCGTTGGATTGTACAAACCGATTTGTTGTAAAAAAATGAAGAGCACTTGGAAAAATTCCATTTCCTGTACTTTTCAAAATGATCCTGCACATTGGTTGAAAGCTTAAAATTTTCAATTAAGGCAGTGTTTATTTATCCATCAGTTTAATGCCTCAAGACTCCTTAAAAACAACCTTGTTGTAAAAATTCACCTGTCAAAAATAAATTAAACACTTACACTCAAAAAGGAACTCTTTCATTCCTAAAAACTCGTCCGTAAAAAAGGAATGTTAAGTTTTGCTGCTAAGTATTTTCTCTCCTTCTCCACAAGGAAAAAAAAAAAGAAAAAAAATTTTCGTCCGGATAGAGTTGGGGAAAACTAGCATTATCCCTGCTTTACCCTTTCATTACAACTACTTTCGCTAGATAACGCCAACCCAACACCTTACCAATATGGATCGAGGAATTTGTTTTGAACTCTGTTGGCGGGAAGCTCTGGAAAGAGAGGTTGCTGTGTGTGTGTGTGTGCTTGGTGAGCAAGAAGCTCTCTACCCTTTTATCTCCGCTCTTTTTTTTTTGTTTCTGTGTAATTTTAAAAATCTTTTTTTAATACCTAACTTATTTCTCTCGCATTCACAAATTAAAATTTTTTCTGAATAAAATTCCATAATTAAGGAGGGATCCTGTTTTTGAAGGCTCAAAACATTGATTTTTTGTTGAATGTTTTAGGATAAAAAAAAGCAAGCCTAGAGAGCGAACTTTTATGTTACTTTATTACATGTCTGAAATTGGGTAAAAATATTTTTTAGAGAAAAATATTCACATGCAACCGATTTTTATGCACATTCGTGCAACTGTTGATTTCAATCGACGGGACAGATGAAGCTCGCAATTTTTATCTGAATTAAAAAAAAAAAAAAAGTCATTTAAATTTTCATATATTTTTCTTCGATGTGAATTAAAAATAACTAAAAAAGTTTTCTCAGGTTTGAAAAAAAAGTGGTTTTAGTTTAAAAAACGATTTCAACTTGCTAAACAACTGAAGATTGAACTTACCAAAGAACATCGCGCTGTTGCATATATCATGGAAATTCCATGTAAAATTGCAAGTGGTTCCGCACAAGATATTTCAATATTCAAATAATCGAGATATGTCATCAAGATTGTTGTTTATTTCTATAACAGAAATATTAAGCAAAGAACAAAGCAGGTATGTAATCAACAAAACCAACATTAAAACCCATCTCTTATCAATTAAAATTGTTTTACAGGTTCTACGCTCTGGTGTTGTAACATAAGATTTAACCTAAAGATTTTTCATTCTTAAGTTTCATGTGAGTTTTTGGGCACATTGGGAATGGTTAAACAAGTAAAGGACCAAGATATGTCCATCTGATTAGGCTGTTATGACTCATGCCGCTAAAGAGAACAGAAATTATGTGGGGTTGTTTTTTTTTCAACCTCCGTTCGGCTATAAAAAATAAACGGATTCAAATAAAAAAGACGATTTTAAAGAACCGCATAGTAGCGTTAACATTTTTTGTTTTAAATCTAAATTATGATTTTAATGAAAAGGTTACAGAGTCAGGTCGAGCATTGAGTGCGTCGCTTGTGAATTTACCTGAATTACTCCATTTTAATTGGATTTATTTTTGAATCTCGTGAGTATTTAACTCGGTACGTACAACTTATATATAATTTGACTTTCCTTACATTTAAAGTTTATAATCACACTTGTTATTTTAAATATATTAGCAAAATGAAAGTGAATTATGCATTATGTTGCATGAAGAATGCATGAAGAAGAGGCCATAATATTGTTGCAATAAGGAAATGAGCGTGTGGCCTTTTTCCCCTATACTTGAGTGAAGATACCACATGGTTCAGAAATACACTAAATGAATTTTAAATTGTTTCTTATTTTATTTTAAAACACAGTATATTATCGTATATAAAATATAGATGCAATTAATGATAATCATTATGAGTAATAATTATTAAATGTAATTAATAATAAGAATGGAATTTATAAGTAAAAACAATACAAATTAAAACAAAAATGTAGCTGAAAGTAAATAAATTAATGATTTAAGTTAATAAAAAGAAAAAAATAATAATAACTTTCATTATTCTCATTTTACTTGAATTAACTAACATATCGGGGGCATCTTCCCCATGTATATAGGAGAACGTGTCACAATTAAATAACTTTTCAACACAAAATTTCTTCTTTGTTTTCTCATACCAATGAGATAATCAACTTGTATACACAAACAATTAAATACTAAAAAATAAAGTGCTTTTTTTTCATGATCTTGCTATGTCAAATTTCCATGTACTGATAGAACAATTTTTAAATGCGGCAACTTCCTATGATTAACTTTATATAAATTAATGTTACATTAGTAAAATACTTGAGTTCATTTTTACTCTTTATTATGCTTATGAATACAGCTTGAATAAATATAAATAATGCATCTGCAACACGGCAAGATTCAGACCTCAAAACCTTTATAAAAAGAAGAGCACAAAGCTGTTATTATTCGATTACACTAAAGTAATCAACAGTAATAACTCATTTTCTGCTTGTTGATTAAAGTATTTTAGCCACTCTGAAACACTTCTTTTGTGTCTTTAACCTACCCTCCTAATCGTGTCAACAAAAGTATAAGTTAAGAAAAAAAACTATCAAAATCCGTTACATGAAACGAACTAATTGCTTGTTACGTGTTTGGTTCTAACGTCTCAAACGCTTTTTCCACTCTAAGACTCTCCCTACCCTAAAGCATAATGATTCATTTGAGCTACAAGCAAATACCAAACAGATTGTTTACAGTTTTTTGTTTCTGTGTAATTTTAAAAATCTTTTTTTAATACCTAACTTATTTCTCTCGCATTCACAAATTAAAATTTTTTCTGAATAAAATTCCATAATTAAGGAGGGATCCTGTTTTTGAAGGCTCAAAACATTGATTTTTTGTTGAATGTTTTAGGATAAAAAAAAGCAAGCCTAGAGAGCGAACTTTTATGTTACTTTATTACATGTCTGAAATTGGGTAAAAATATTTTTTAGAGAAAAATATTCACATGCAACCGATTTTTATGCACATTCGTGCAACTGTTGATTTCAATCGACGGGACAGATGAAGCTCGCAATTTTTATCTGAATTAAAAAAAAAAAAAAGTCATTTAAATTTTCATATATTTTTCTTCGATGTGAATTAAAAATAACTAAAAAAGTTTTCTCAGGTTTGAAAAAAAAGTGGTTTTAGTTTAAAAAAACGATTTCAACTTGCTAAACAACTGAAGATTGAACTTACCAAAGAACATCGCGCTGTTGCATATATCATGGAAATTCCATGTAAAATTGCAAGTGGTTCCGCACAAGATATTTCAATATTCAAATAATTGAGATATGTCATCAAGATTGTTGTTTATTTCTATAACAGAAATATTAAGCAAAGAACAAAGCAGGTATGTAATCAACAAAACCAACATTAAAACCCATCTCTTATCAATTAAAATTGTTTTACAGGTTCTACGCTCTGGTGTTGTAACATAAGATTTAACCTAAAGATTTTTCATTCTTAAGTTTCATGTGAGTTTTTGGGCACATTGGGAATGGTTAAACAAGTAAAGGACCAAGATATGTCCATCTGATTAGGCTGTTATGACTCATGCCGCTAAAGAGAACAGAAATTATGTGGGGTTGTTTTTTTTTCAACCTCCGTTCGGCTATAAAAAATAAACGGATTCAAATAAAAAAAATATTTTTCTTATCAAAAGTAAGGTACTATCCTCTACAATTCTCTACATAATCATCTTGACGATTGAAGCATTTGTTACATCTGTGAACAAGCTTTATAATAACCTCCTCGTAGAATGTTGCTGCCAATGATTGGAAGTGAGCTGTGACGGTGTCTTTGGGTTCCACGCCACTTTGGAAGCCTGATGCCTTTCCAGGCCCCAAGCAGGGGTCTCCCTCAAGCAGGGTTGATGGTCATTGACATGCCCCAAGCAGGGGGCATGGCAATGCCCGTCATCATAGCGCTCGTGTAACCCAACGGTTACTCCTGCAATTTCATGCATTCAATGGGACATTTTTGAACACAAACCATTAAGTTCCGACCGAGCACCAAAAGTAACTTACATGTGTTCCCTGAACTGAAGCAGAGACTAGGAGACCCCTGCTAGGGGTCTGGAAAGGCATCGGGCTTCCAAAGTGGCGTGGAGCCAAAAGACACCGTCACAACTCACTCCCAATCATTGGCGGCAACATTCTACGAAGAGGCTATTATAAAGCTTGTTCACAGATATAACAAATGCTTCAATTGTCAAGGTGATTATGTAGAAAATTGCAGAGGATTATACTTTCTTTTGAAAATAAAGTATTTTTTTTTATTTGAATCCGTTTATTTTTTATAGCCAAACGGAGGCTGAAAAAAAACAACCCTCGTATATTACTTAAAATGGGTTTTGAATATACATTGTTCTTCTTTTCGAAAATTACAAATTTGCTATATTAATGCATGCATAAAAGTTTAAAAGTTTTAAAATGTTTTAATCTGCAAGACTAAATATTTTTAAGTTTCTTGTCATCAGCATTTACATAAAACTTTTTTTTTCATCCAAGTCTGGATTATTTGTCAGATTACCCTTTACATAAGCCTGTAAGCCCTGAAGTAAATTTAGTTGCGTACATACACGCAGGCGTGCCCCCCCCCCCCCCTAAGATTTCAAAATTCTCCTCTTTTTCCTCCCTAGAAAAAGCCTACACTGTAAAAAATGAATGTTGTTTATACAGTATAATACAGCTAATTTTATTGTAATAAACTAAAAATTGCTAATTTTACAGTAATAAACTGTAAATTGCTAATTTTACAGTTTATTACTGAGCATTTTAGAGTTTTAAATTGAAACCTCGGCTGCGAGTACTATACTGTCAAAACAACAGTTCATTTTTTGCAGTGTAGGTGTGGAACTTTTTAAGCGACATGGTGGCATGGACCTGGTCTAGATACTCTAGACCAGGGAGACATGGAATAACAACAAACATAAGCTTAGGAGTGACATTTGCTAAATAGAAAAAATATATACATTAACCTATAAAAATATTTTTTCAGTGTAACTCATCGTGCTATTTTCTCTGAATCGTATGCTCTCAAACCTCGAGCTTTGAGGGAATTGCTTTTTATATCACTGGCTAAAGTCCTTTACGTGTTACTTTTATTTTGCCGTGGGAAGGATACATTAATGAAGTATCAGTGAATTTTTCATGTTTCTTTTTATTTCATCTATTGTACTTTAGTTTTATTGCACAATCTTGATCATTTGGTTTTCGATGAGTATAAAGCAAGAAAAAAAGTTATAATTCCACTATTCCACCATTGTTAGCATGGAGTTCAAATCGCTTTACTTCAATGTCTCAAAAACTCGTTTCTGTCCTTTACCTTTTCACGACACTATTCGTATACTACAATTTTCGGCTTTAAGGGTACCGTGGACCTTCGAAAACGCAAAAATCGTCAGAATTTTCGATTTTTCAATTTTTTGCTCAAAAATAATTGGGACTCTTTACCATAACTGGGAAAAAAAATTTTTTGATTTCGCTAATTATTTCTCGAGTTATTAGCTTACAAAGTTTGTAAACAAACGACCACGCCCCCTTTTGACAGCTGTCAAATTCTTTCAGCTGCATTTAGTCGTAGTTATAATTACCAATAATTAATTTTTTACTTAGAAAAATCATTTACATGTTTCAATTTGGCAACAGTAAATTTAACTGTAACTGTAACTTATTATTCTGTGTTGTTTACAATTCGCCTGAGACTTGTTTTTGCATTTTGAATGTGTTTCTAATTTCGTCTGCTAACTGCTCAACAAAAACAGTTCTTTTCAGAACTAATCTTTTATTAGTTTATTATATTATACTAGTTCTTTAGATTTTATTCTTTACTTATTAATTTATAAGGTTACTTTTAGTTATTATTTATTTGTACGTTACTATTAGTATAAGTTATCACTGGTATCTGTAAGTTAGAATTAGTGTAATAATTGGTTATTATTAGTTAGTTATTGTTGATTAGTGTTACTTAGTTACTTTGTGCTTATTATTATATACTTAACATTGAGTGAAGCAGTGAATTTTCAATGCATTCAATCAGTTCTCGCTATCGAAAGCCTAAGGGGTGTCCGACTAAACGAAGCAAAGCTATAGCAACTACAAAAAAAAAAAAAATAATAATCCAGTGGAAAGTGAAACTGTTTCAAAAATGGTTACACCTGAAGCATCAAGCTCACCTTCAGATCATTGCGAAACTGTAACAAAACAGCCCTGTGATGCAGTTGGATATCTGTTACTGAGTGAGAAATCTTTTTTACCTTTCCTTAGAAACTTACCTTGTGATGACTGCAAAACTCATTCATTGAATGTTAATTTTGGTGAGTCTCTTACGGCTACTCAAGAAAACTGACTGTGTTTTGCGAGTCGTGTGGGAAGGATTTTGGATCCACATTTTCAAGTCACCGAGAACCTTTCACCAGAAAATTTGATGTAAATGAGAAACTTGTTGGTTCTTTCTTGAGCACAGGTAGAGGACATGCTGCCATGGAAAATTTTTCTATAACGATGGAGATGCCGACAATGGATAGGAAGACATTTTCTAAATGCATGGACACATTGTGCAATCGGAATGCCACTTTCAAGGAAAATATGCTTGAAGTCTCTCGAAGGAAAGTTCGAAAGTCATATTTAGATGCTGACCCCAGTTTGAGTGATGTTCTGGATATAACAGTCTTCTACGATGGTACATGGATGAAGCGGGGACATACTTCACTGTATGGCATTGGTCTAGTTATCGACTCAACTACTAATTTAGTCGTCGACTACGAAATTATGTCAAAATACTGTACAGAATGTTCAAATGCCGCTCGAGACCTTGAAGAGGATTCAGCAGAATTCTGCATTTGGAAAGAATGTCATGAATCTGTTTGTCAAAAGAATTTTAGTGGTTCCTCGGGAAGTATGGAGGTTGAAGCTGCCTTGAAGCTTTGGAAACGTTCTGTAGAAAAGACTCAGATGCGCTACACTACAGTAGTAAGTGATGGTGATTCGAAAGCATTCGAAAGTTTGATAGAAGAAAATATTTATGGAGATGTTCGCATTGAAAAAGAAGAATGCATTAACCACGTTTCCAAAAGGTTAGGCACAGCGCTACGTAATAAAGTGAAGGAATGGCGGGTGAAAGGAGTGACTCTTGGGGCTTCCAAGAAAGGAAATCTAACTCAAGCGGTTATTCTGAAGCTGCAAAACTTTTACCGAAAAGCACTAAAAGAAAATGCCCCTGATTTGGAAAAAATGAAAACTTCCGTTCTTGCTACCCTGTTTCATTGTATGTCAACTGATGAGAAGCCGCAGCACAAGAAATGTCCAGAAGGAGCAACATCGTGGTGTTTTTATCAACGTGCACTAGCATCCAACAAAACACCCAAAAGCCATTCGCACATGAAGACAAAGTTGTCAGAAAGTGTTGTTGAAAAAATTATGCCTGTGTATCAACGTCTTGCTGCCGACAAATTGTTACATCGCTGCACTTCTGGTAAGACTCAAAATGATAATGAGAGTCTCCACCATGTAATTTGGAACAAATGCCCGAAAGAAGTGTTTGTTTCGAGGAAAAGACTGGAGTTTGCAGTAGCTTTAGCAGTGAGTGAGTTCAACCTAGGCTGTGTGCAAACAGTACATATTTATAAGTCAATGATATGCACCAACCCTAAACAGGAAACCCTAATGCTTGCTGAAAGACGTGATAATAGAAGACTATCTCAGTGCAAACGGAAATCAACTGATGAGTATAAACAATTTAGAATAAAAAAGAAATATTCAACAAAAAAAGTTAGTGATGGTTCGTACAGTGCCGGTACTTTTTAAATACTCCTATGCAAAGTAAATACTGTTCTACGACAGGTGAGATTGAAAGGCAAACATCCGGCTTACAGGCAGAAATGGACATTTCTTCTATTTTAGAGAAATGCCAGTTTTGTTGCCTTCTGAGCAATGAAACTTTGAAAGGAACGAAATATGTGAATCAAACTTTGACTTTTGCACTGTTAGACTCATTTAGATAAAAATTCCGTGACCGTTTTGTTTTCTACTGTGAACGTAGTCAAGCTATCGAACAATAATAGATATGACTTTCCAGTAAAATAACTTTTTGTCGAAATATATCTGCAATAATTGCATTATCAAATTGTGTGTACAATATTATGCTATGTCTCTTTCGAAATCTTAGTCATTTCTGACAAACAAATGCTGTTAGCAGTGTATTTCAAATTATGATTTTAATTTTGATTATACACCGATTATATATACTTCCATGTCATCTAGAAACATGCTTCTATAATCCCATATTTTCAAATTATGCCTATAATTTCCTATTACATATCTCATTCTTAGTTCAATTATCATTTCGTATAAATAAATATACCATTATCATATTGCTAATAATCGAATGCTAATCATATCAGGAAGCTGGTCATTTTTCCTGTTACGAGGGAATATAATATTACCCTCAAATGAAATGCTTAGGAATATTATTTTTATGTGTATAACAATCTACCTTAATTTTTTGGTAGCACAATAACATGAATATAAAATGTAACAAATTTATGGGAGAACTTTTTGAAACCTATACTGTTATTGAAGTTGTTACGGATTTGAGGTAGTATGGTGGCGACAGTGAATATCGTAAAAATAAAAATAATATTCATAATTTTACCTATTACTTATTGTAAAAACTTTTATAATGTATACTAAATGTATTGCAGTGCCAAAGAAAGAAGTTTTTCATATTTGTATGGTTTTATCAAGTATTGAACAGAAAAACTCATTTTTCTCAGAACGAAAATTTTCCGCGTTTCACTAGGTTCGAAATGTGCCCTACGCAATAAAAACTGTCGTATTCCTTAAAAATTTTAGCCTTTGGTGTTTCAAAGTCTTCCGAATAAAGGAAAATGCAAAGTAAGTCTCTATATGTTTTATTTCATTTTTTATTTACTTTTTAAAATTATAGCGTATGGAATTTTTGGGTATAATTTTAGTGTTTCGAGGAGCAATTTTTTTTTACATACTAAACTTATTTTAAAATTCCAGTTATGATTTAATTTCATTTATATATATGCAAGTTATGATATATATCAATATCATAAATTTATTTTGAAAATTGTTACGCAGGGAACTTTTTATTTTTTGCTCATTTACGTCAATTTTAATTACAAATTAATTAATAAAATCTGTTAATTTTTATATATTTTTATGAAACTTTAGGAAAAGTTATATAATAGTAATGTGAATGTCTGTGCAAAATTTCAGGACAATTGAATAATATTAAAAAAAAATTTTTTTGAAAGTCCACTGTCCCCTTAAAAGTCTTTACCAAAAACTGAGGCGCGTTTAAAAGTTTCCTAGTGTGAAGTAAAGCACAACTGTATATAAAACGATGAAAGAACGAAGTTTCTATTTTGACCTGAGAACTGAGTTCATTTTGTCTACTATTTTTTGACCTCATAAGAGAAAATCCTTAGTGGGTAAGCAAAGCACAGGATCTTCATCACGCACCTCATTTTCCTTGTTTAACATCAAGTGAATTTACTCCCAACAAGATTCCTCTCAAACCTCCAACAAGAAGACCTTTCCACGGCACTATTCGTATATTCCAATTTTCTGTTTTAAAAGTCTAAAAACTGAGATGTGTTTAAAAGTCTCCTGTTGTGAAGTAAAGCACAACTACATCCAGGTGATGAAAGAACGAAGTTTCTATTTTGACCTGGGAACTGAATTCATTTTGTCTGCTATTTTTTGACCTCATAAGAGAAAATCCTTAGTGGGTAAGCAAAGCACCGGATCTTCATCTCGCACCTCATTTTCCTTGTTTTACATCAAGTGAATTTACTCCCAACAAGATTCCTCTGTAAGAAATGAAGGCAGTCTTTAAACCCCTGGATGTATAAATGGGCAAGGAGGTCAGTTTTCTCAGACAAACATAGCAGACTATACGTTTAATCTGGCGGTGGAAAGCAGAGTCTTTTATTGCAATTATGGGGTCAAGCCTGGAGCCTTCGCAGCTCCGGAACGCATATAGGTCGGCTCTTTAATGCATAGTCACGCTCAAAACAGACACTTTGCCGCCAACAACAAGTAAATTTCAAGGACGAGTTTTAGATAAAACTTTTACTATCTGAATACATTAATTGGGAAATAGTTCTGAAGTTTTGTGCAGTTTTATCAATTAAAAATGTGAATGGTTGTGGCGTACTAAAGATCGGGTTCCTTGCTGAAAGAGTCAAAATAAATGCAAAAGTTATGTTAAAACAATAAATGAAATTTTAATGAAAATTGAGTGCAAAGAGCGAGAGCAAATATTCTCTCACAAAAACGTAGCACTCTTAAAATAAATAAATAAATAAATAAATAGAATATTTACATGAAATTTTAAAATCGCTATGTAGGATAAAGTGGGACCAAGATTGCTACTAGACTATATTGTTTCGTTTACTTTGTTGCATGTGCTAACATTTGTGTAACAATTCGCAAATTGCATATATACCTTCACCAATCCACTAAAGTTCCCTGTAGCGAATCGAAACTTCCTTGGGATGTTTTATAGCTAGTTTTTTTATTTAATGCCGCTTTCAGTTTGAAAATTTCTTAACTGTTTCCACTGTTACCGTTTTCAAAAACTTCTTTTTCGACAAACTACTAAAGAAAAATATTTTCACTGTTGTTATACTCTGCGTATGTAGTTAAAGAACCATTTTATCTTTTATTGTTATTAGGTTATATGACGAATTTTTCGAAACATTTTTCAATGAGCGTTGAGTGCATTATAAAACGACTTTTTTTATTTGCATATCACAGACTGATGTCTTTATTAATCTATTTTCTTCATTTAATACTATATAAGTGAAACACTCTACATTGATATTACTGACTTGAGCCAAAAAACTACTTGCTTGCTTTTTATTTATATAAGTAGTACTTGATTCAATGCAAAACTGCGTAGATATTCGTGCGTCATTTAGCGGTTTTGAAAATTTTGTCTGCATTTTGTAGGAAAAATGCTTAAACGGGATTTGAAAGTTGTTTGAGTAAAGTAAAAATAATATTTTTGAAATGTCAGATAAAACAATAATCTCGTAAATGTGAACATTAGTGTAAGTACTGCAAATAAACCAATAAATAAAAGTATAAAGGTATGAAATGCACGAATAGGTAAAACAACATTCTAACTTAGTATCAGAAACTATTTTTTTAATATTTGGTTCAAGTTGAGAACATCACGTCATATAACGCCATTGTTCTAGATGTGTAGTCAAGTTGTTTAAACGAAAATGTATAGAGATCGCTTAATTAATTTGTCCCCCTCCCACACAATGCATTTTAGGTACTTAATCGTGAAATTTATATTTTTTTCTCTACTCCTAACTCCCAGTAGTATCTTCATGATCTCAGTTTTGTCTCATAACTTTAGATAAGTTTTGAGTATCTACCTTAAATATTATAACTTACAGTAGACAAATAATAATAATAAGTAATAAGAGTAAAATAATAATAATAATAATAATAATAAAAAAAACAATAAATACGACAATTAAAAATGATAAATATTTTGCAACTTCTGACAAAGATACAGTATTATGTCAGATATATGATGTAAGAGCTCAGAAATTATGGGAACATTTTTTTCATTTTTTACATGTTTTATTTTTATTTTTAATTTAATTTAATTGCGAACAATTTTCAAGTAGCTCAAACTGTTTAACACCAGGATCTACAGGCAAAATCCATAGTTTATTTGATTTTTTAAAAATCCATTCATAGCTTGAAGAGACTGATGACATATTTTCTATTGGACAATTAAACAATAGTGTTCCGATATTGCATACACCATAAAAATCGAATTAAGAAAAGCGTTTTGATGCAAAATATTTTTCAAATATTAAAGCGTTATAAAAAGCATTTTCAGCAACTGTATGCTTAAAAATTTTAAAGCATAAACTTCATGTTTATTTTGATATTAACGAAAATGCTCCATTTTTGCCTCAATGAAAAAATATTCAATGTAACTTATTAGCTTGACTAAGAACTAAATTCAAAGAGGCATATAAAGTAAAATAGACAGAAAAAATAGGTTATGTAGTAAAGAAGGAAAATTATAGTAAATTATCAAATTATGCAATAGTAATCTCTAGCAATTCTCAGAGAATTTTTTGTGCAAACTTCCTTACTTTACTCTATATTCATTTCCGTGCTCAGAAGAAAGGCAACGTTGAATATTTCAGCAAGAAAACATTAGTGTTTTAATTTTGCTTCATGTACTAGCATTTTCAGTTTTCATTTTTGTTTTAACCCTTCACTGCACGGTGTGCCAGATCTGGCACAAACCAAATAAACCCTCATATATTCCTATGATTTTTAAATGCAGTTAAACTAAGCTTTGTGCCCCTTCTGGAACATTGCTATAACAGTTTAGTGTGATTTTTATGCACTAGTTAGTTGCACTAGTCTAGGTATTACAATTCTTGCTTTTGAAAGAAAGAGTCTGCATTTCCGTTAGAAGTGTGCTTAGTCATTATTTCCTTTGTTCTAAAAATGTTTAAATACACTTAGTGGAAAGTTTGTTTATACCACTTATGGCACAAAACACATTGTAGATTATTACACTTATCGGTATACAAAGCATATGCTATGTGCTTTGTGCTATATATAGAACAAACAATTAAAACATCATTTTTGGTGCACATTTTTAAGATTAATTTTTTTCTTCATTTTTCCTGAACTCAGGGCTATTTAAAAGGTAACAAATGATTTTTTTCATGAAAATATAAAAAATCGTGCAGTGAAGGGTTAAATCAGTAGTTAGTTTTAAATCAGCCTTGTGAGAGTAAACACTAAACAAGAGACACTTTTGTTACTTCAAGATTCATTCCTTTTTGTATAAAAATCTGGAAAAAAAAATTAAAATACTCCTCTTCACTGTAAAAATTGAATGTTGTTTTTACAGTATAATACAGCTAATTTTATAGAAATAAACTGTAAAAAATTGTCATTTGACAGTTATAAACTGTAAAATTTTTACTTTTACAGTACTACACTGTAAAGTTGGTAATTTTACAGTAATAAACTGCAAAATTGCTAATTTTACACTTATTTATTCCAGCCAGATTTTATTGAACTACAAACTGTAAAAAATGAGTGTTGTTTTTAAAGTCAGCTAATTTTTTATAATAAACCGTAAAAATTGCTAATTTTACAGTAATAAACTGTAAAATCTGTACTTTTACAGTACTAAACTAAAATTGCTAATTTTACAGTAATAAACAGTAAAATTGCTAATTTAACAGTTTATTACGGTGCATTTTTCAGTTTTAAACTGGATTCTCTGCTGTCGGTATTACACTGTTGTTTTTACAGTACAATACTGGTAAATTTTACGACAATAAAGTGTAAAATTTATAACTTTACAGCAAGAAACTAAAATTGCTAGTTTTACAATTTATTACTGTTCATTTTAGTTTTAAATTGGAGCCTCAGCTGCCAGTATTATACTATAAAAACGACAGTTCATTTTTTGCAGTGCTTATTTGAATACTATTCAGACTAGACAGACATGAAATACGTTAGTTTCTCAGGAGAATAATATACTCAATAAAATAGCAGTAGGAAGGGGAATAGTAGAAAGGGAGGTTGCTATCGATCATCCACTCAAAGAATATCATTTTATGGTCCTTAATACGCTAACTACTTTTCCTATATACATACCTTGTAGTAAAAATTAGAATTACAAAATGTTAAGAAAAAATAATAAAAATAAAAATAAGCGTCATTGGTTCAATGAAAGAAACCGGTAGCCTTCATTAGATTGGGAAGTTTCTAAGAACGTGCCCGGAGTTATTTCATTTTTTGAATTTGTATTACCATAATAAAACTCAGCAACATGTTTAAAAGTATTTGATTGCGATTCATAAATTAAAAATGCTAATTAGAAATCAAGACGAGGCCACGGAAAATAAACTAAAGCATATCAACGATAGTGTTGCATTAGTCTAGTGACTAGTGATCATTTCATGATATTTTAAAGACAGGAATTATATTATTGTTTAGTCCTTTGTAACCTTAAACAAAATCTGGGCATCTACAAATAGCATTGAATTTTGTTTACTAAATACATTCTAATTGAAATGCAAATTTGAGATCAAATCAAAAAGTGGCAAGTGCAAAAAGAACAATAATTACGATTTGCTACCAAGTTTTCCCCAGCTTTTAGGGCTGCTTAATATTTGTAGATTACAAATATATGAAGGAGTAAAGATAAAGGATTTAATAAAACTCTGGGGTAAATTTTTGCTCATGCACAAATTAATGGCTTCCGAAAATTTTAAAGTAATTACGTCTTTCTTTGCATAACTTTTATGTTCAGTTTATCCCAGCAATTTTCTACAGATTTTGAACCGGACTATTTCTGGGCCAAACCAAGCACTCGGTTCCGTGGGAACTCGTAGCCTTCATGCGGCTAAAAAGAAATAATAAGCAGAATACAGCAAAACGTGTATTTAAATTAATGCTTAATGCTTTGAGAAGTTTTTTTTTAATGTTATGTACCAGTTTGACCCTTGATCTGGTATAGAATCATACCGGAATGAACTTTTGAAAACTGACCGAAACTGATCCGGGACAGTGCTGTAATTTGCTATCCAAATAAGTGATGTATGTTCCTGTTACAAAGTATAAGCGGTCAATATCAACCGAAACCCAGCCCAAAATCATCAGGTGAAAAAGGATACTGCTTCCGACAACCCGGGAGCTGTTTAAGTCAATTAGGTGTTGAAAGTTCCAGGGTGATTTTGCTCGGTATCATAAAGTCAAACTGGTAGGTAATTATGTTAAGTACTTCCCTAAGCCTGAGATACTAATTTAAATATGCAATTAATTTAATGCTTTTCTTTTGTTTTTTGTAAGTACATACAAGTTACAAAACGGAAAACTTCCCATGGACCCCCTGGAGACGATAAACAGTTCAGACTGTTAATCCAAACAAAAGCTGCTCTGATATAATAGAGATATTTATAATCAGCATTGACATTTAACCACGTACACTAATTTTATTGCAGTTTAGTACTTAATTTACAATCAAATTAAGAGAAATCCACTTCGTATTTATGATATGCTTTAGATAACTTGGATTGTAGTTTCAAAACAGCAACGTTTTTCTTTTCGTTTTTTATTAATCAAAACTAAACCAACCTAGACCCCGATGTTTTTTTTATCTTGTCTGAAAATTTTAAATTTATTCATAATTTTAAAATTCTCATTGGCAAAGATACTGATTTATATTGTTATCATATTTCAATGAAAGTTAAACTGGATAAAAGGAAAGTTAATCCTTTAGGTAGATACCCAAAGTTTTCCTTTTAAAATATTCTACAATATTTTTATTGTTAAAAATACATTTTAAGGGCCGTCTTTTTAGGGGCCGCATTTCATTGTTGAATGCATATAATTCTAGCTTTTTGGTATAAAGAAGAAATCTTAATAAAACCTGCGTTTTTTTCCAACAGTTACTGCATACTTACATATTATAACAAATAATATCTATTTACTCTTTTCAAAAATATTGATTTTTGTTTTCATTCCTTCATGAATATAAACTTGAATATCAATTTGAATATCTTTTTCATAACATATGACAATTTTCCTGGTAAGTGCGCAGTTAAACTTTTCATAGAACCGGTGAATCTACAATTCCAAAAAATGGGGATGGTAGAGCATTCCGTACCACCATTTAATGCGTTATGAAAATTCAAATAATATACTTCAAAACACATAACGAAATAACTGAAAAATATTTTTTAAAACACAAAAAATGTTCATCATAATCGAAATATCTTTAAGCTGTATTTGTATGAATTAGTAAAGAAAAACTTGACAAAACTGTCCGGCTTGTTTTCTGTAAATTTGATTGTTTCATTTTCATAATGTTTACTGCCTTTCTATGTATAAGTATATATGCAAGCACATTGTAATAACAGTTTTACATTTTCATTTCATTTACTTATTCATTTGATGCGAAGTAGAAGATGTTATTCTTCTTTATTTCTAAAGTTTTGACAGAAAAATAGATCAGAAATATACTTACTGATCTTATATTAAATTTTGAACTTATATTTATCATACCATCCCATAAATGTTCCGTAGAAGCGTGACAAATCTTTGAAGAAGTGAAATTTGTATAATTTTGGTCCGAAATATTACGTTTCAAATCCCCTCCCGCCCGTCTCCCCAGCCCCCCCAAAACGAAAACCCATGAAGTTGTTTAGTTTAAAATTTAAACTGATATTTATAATACATTCTTTCAAAACTTCTTAACTGAAGCAAAAAAAAAAAAGAAAGAAACAGAAACAAGAATTTTTAGATTTGCGTAACTTTTTAGCATGTTTTCTTTTATTATTGTTATTATTATTACTTATTTTTAGTATTTACTATCGTTTCATCTTCTTTTCAGTTGCGACAGAAGAAAAGAAAATTCTTTAATTTTTTTTTTTAAAGCAAACCTACACATAAGGTTACATTCCTAACATGTATCATTTTTATACTCCAGTAATGAATAATCAGTAACATCACAAAATAAGACATGGTTAGATTCAGTTCAATTTTAGTAATAGAGGTATCCTGTAAAGAGAAACTGCGGCAAGCATAAAGGATCACGATTTTGGCATTATGCCATGTTTTACTGTACAGAAGCTAGCCATATTAGAAAAAAAAAAACTTGTTATATTTCATAATGGTTTACTATTTAATAAATAGTAAGCATTTTCTTTACTTACCCCATGTGCTGCACACAATACCTTAGAAAGCCTGTTTCTACAAAAGTTAATGCAATATCGATTGCTGAAGAAACATGGGTCAAATTATTTGCCTTAAACTTTTAACCATTATGATTAACCGTCTTTGAACTAGCTACCTTCCTTTACTTCTTATCGCAATGTAAAGCACAAATGAAGTTCTTTTTCTCGACTTTTAAAAAAATTCCTAAAAAACATCGAACAATAAAAAACGTTGTAATGACCTAATATCCTAATTTCAATGTTTGGTTAAAACTACGAACTTCTTTTAAATAAGTGTTCTCACAGTAGAAAATATATTTATGAAACTAAATGTGTTTCAATGAAACCACCAATCAACATTTCCAAAACTAAAGCTTATTTGTTTTCGTTTCTTCGTCACGTAAAGGAAACGATGTAAACTAAATGAAAACCAATAGAGCAAAACGAGAATCTCACATTATCTTCGGTTTCTTTTTCCCACAATGATAGCATTCGGTACCAAAACAATTAGTTCATTTCTGCGAGAAATTCCTGCACTATAAAAAATGTTGTTTTTGCAGTATAATACAGCTAATTTTATAGTAATAAACTGTAAAAATTGCTAGTTTTACAGTTTATGATCGTGAATTTTACAGTTTTAAACTGGAACCTCTGCTGCCAGTATTATACTGTTGTTTTTACAGTATAATACAGTTTAATTTTACAGCAATACACTGTAAAATAGCAAATTTTACAGTAAGAAACTGTAAAATTGCAAGTTTTACAGTTTATTACTGTGCATTTTACAGTTTTAAATTGGAACCTCGACTGCTAGTATTATACTGTAAAAACAACGGTTCATTTTCTGCAATGTGAAAAGCACATTACAGTACTTCACTTTCTTACTGATAAATGTTTCTACTGATTTCAGTATGACTTGAGTACCGCGTATTTTATACATAGAAAAATTACCTTATTTGAATATGAGGTTAATTCTCAACTATCTAATTTCTCTCACTCTTTTCAAAAACCTCATGCCTAAAAAATTAGCGATTATGAGTTATGTTCGTTTTTAAACTGCCATGAATGAGTATTTATCTGTGCAAGATCTGAAGTTTCACAACTCAATATTTCGCCGTTGGGGAGCCTAAGTGTCGTGTTTGTATTTCCAAATATTTCAGGAATGTTCTTCTCAAGTGTCACATCTCAGCTGTGCTTAAGCCGTTGGGCATAAAACATCAGTGTCGTTTAGAGAAAGATGGACTTATTTATTCCAAAAACAGTATTGAACACAAAAAAGAGTAATTTGCATTCCTATTTTTTAATCAAGAGCGCACTATTTACTTTTATGTCGGTATTATAAGGAGAACAACTAGTGACAATAATGGCAGATTTTGAGACATTTAAAATATTTTCTTTGAATTTTAATGCAAAGAGCTTATAAATCAAACGCAATTTTTTAAAACTTAACTTTTTGCATTTCTTCTTCAGAAGAAGTGCAAACAGAAAAAAACTTTTCAGTTTCTTTAAAAAGATCTCATGAACAAAAAATATTCAACCAGTAGTTTTACATATAATTTTATTCAATATCTTACTTTTAAAATTTAAAATCTCTCTCCTGAAAAATCACGGTTTTTGAGATGCGACGGTCATGAAAGGAGTAAGTAATTTATAATACTTTTCAATATTTCATATGTAAAAAGTGTCTTTCTTAATTTCTAAGCTTTCTTAAACGAAAAACATTAGAGATTTCTGGTGTAAAGAAACCACAAAACGTTTCCCGTTTTTAATTTAATTGAATAACTTAACATTAGCTTAATTGTTGCTCCGTTTTGAAGAGGAAACCAATTTTTATATTTTGTTTTACGATTGGTTAATAAATTATTTTTGTGCAATTTTTGAAAAATTGTCGATAATATGTTCATTTTATTTATCAAAATTATTTGTTGTTAAAATGTAATTTTTTGATTGCTTTGCAAATTTGTTTAGCTCAGTAGTTTCATTGCTTATTAAACTTAACGTAAACGTAACTTTGTCAACTAATGTATCAACTGAATGCATGAATAGCTTTCGACATAGTTTTCCTTATGTAACGCATCGCTGCTACTCTGTTAATTACAAATATTCAAATACTGGATAGGGAAAAAAATGTCATTCATGGAGGGAGGGAAGAGGCTATCTAGTGTGACTGTGGATAGTTTAAGGCATACATGAGGGCTAGTAAGAAATCTCGTCAGATACGTTCATTTTGAAGGAAGTATCAGACAGTAAAAGATCAACACACTCTTTCTGGGATTATTTTGCTTCTTAAAAACAACCCAAATACGACATCCGATTTTGTATTCGCATTAATCACGAAAATACAGCTATTTAGACATCATTTAGTGATAAATTTGTTTTATACGAATTAAATGTTCCAATAACAACTTTGAAGTCATTTCAAGCATTTAAACATTTTCTAAATTGTTAGAAGCTATAAGTTAACAAATAAAAGTTTTAATTTTTTTGACAACATATTTCAATAACAACTTCAAAGTCATTTCAAGCATGAAAATGTTTTCTAAATTGATTAAAATTATAAATTAAATGATAATGGTATTTAATTTTATGAAAAAACCACTCATTGAGGGCATTTTTGGTCTACAGCGTCTTTGAAATAAAATTTGCATAAAATTGAGCAAAAAAAGTACTAAAGTAATGTACAATGACACTGGAACAAAAAATACTGATTATAAAGGCTATTTAACATTGAAGCATGTGTGAAAGATAAGGGAGAAAATTAGGTGCCTCCCTTCTGGTTAGACACTGAGCCTCAAAATTTCCTGTCCCGCGCCTTGAAGGTGAATCATGAATGATTGGGTGCCATATCGGGGAATAGCCTCAGGTCTAAAAAGTCTAAAGCCTCTAAAGGCAAGCTCCATTGGAAATAAGATAAAGTAGTGCAACTTGTCACAATGATACTATTCCTACAAGTTAAAAAATCTTTTTATTTCGTAGCATAGCATGATTTTTAATAATTTTTTATGTTGTATAAACTTTTACTATGTAGAATTCAACAACTTTAAACTAGGATTCAAAAGTAATTTCTAAACAGTAATTTTGTAATTATTAAATTTCACAATTAGCTGCACAGTTTCTCCAAGTTATGTTGTGATATAAAACTGCGATTTTAAACTCATCAAGCAGAGTACAGCATTGGACTTTCTATCGTTTCTTTTGTTGTTTTCTAAACATATTATTGGATGTATTGGGCTGACAAGGAAGGAACTCCTTTCAACTCTTTGCAGACTCCTTACTTTTTAATTATTATTTTTTTTAAACTGAAGTGACGCGAAGTTAACCCACATGGCCCAAAGTTACCCTCAATGACTGTTATGAGATCTCACGTGCTTTCCTTTGACTGATGTCAAAAGAAAGCACTTGAGATTTCGAAACTTCAACAGGAATCATTCGCCAACTTTGAATGAATACTACAGGAAGACAAAACGGGGTGTGGAATGTAAACAGAAATACCAAGAGACTACCCATACAGGAAACGGAAAACGCCTTGTGAATAATCGCACGTGGCATATCAATGAAGATAGGC